>VZRZ01006591.1:0-42392 GCA_013398175.1 Climacteris rufus
AAGAAAAGAAAAGAAAAGAAAACGTGTGATAAAATCAGAAGGACCCTGGAACAATTCATCGGAGACCTGAACTGATGACACTTGATACAACTGAGTCAATACTGTCTTTGTTGCTTTCAACTTTCATTTTTCTATCTATACAAATAGAAGCCTTTTGTATAGAGGGGTAGCAATGGCAGTAGTAGTTGAATTCTCTGAGATCTCTTTCTTTGTATTTAATAAAGGAATCCTTTTATAATTTTCACTTTTGAGGACAGGGCAGAATTTATGAAACTGGAATTTATCTGTGAATATCCAGCCTCTACTTAAAGATGAGAGTAATTATACTCCCCTTTTTCATGGGCACTCAGATATTAGGATGATAGGGCCCTTGTTAACTACCTGTCTAAAATATTAGACAGAAAGTTGCACAGAGCACATATAAAACAAGAGAAAAATAAAAAAGATTTAAGGTAAAATTCCCTTCTCTTTACATGCAGAAGGAGATAGGACTGTGAAATTTCACAGGGTAAGCCAAAACTCAGTTTTAGTACATTTCTTCATGAACATTTATCAAGGACCGAGCAATTTCTCAGACAGAAGAGTTCTAGACAAATAAGGGTAATACAAAAGAAATGCAGAGGTGGTCTGACAGCAAATGTGACCAGTCCTGCTGCTGAACTGCCAGAGTACAGCACTGCTGATGCTGCATACACTGAGCACCTGGGTACCACATCCCAGCCTAATTTGTGAGGTGCCAGCCTCGGGGCAGCGATCTGAAATAGCACCTCACATACACCTCTGGCAGTACTAAGACCAAAACACCTTGCCTGTAACAAAGTTTGCTGGGAAGAAATAGCTTGCATGCTGAAGTCACACAGGCTACACACAGAGCAAAGAAACAGAGTCCAAGCCTCTGCTCTTCATGAAATGAAAAGAAACTTATGGTGCCTTGGACAATGTGTCTGGTCTGCTATTCTCTCCTTGCCAAAAGAATGATCTCATCAGCATGTTTGAGAATGGTAGCAAGGTCCAGAAGTAACTTCATTTATACACATTGTACTAGGCTTGCAGATAAAAATATACATCAGAAGATTGTGATTTTGTTCACATCATATTAATACAGCACAGATAGGACCCTGTTTTTCATAGTTTCAATGGTTTACTTCCTCAGCTCTCCAAGACACTACTCTACCCAGCCACACCATCCACCAGTCCCCCCATGAAAAACATCAATCCAAATTTCATATTTGTAGAAAACAAGACATGGACAAACTAAAATGTTGCTGTTGCAGAGATTTGTGGCAAAAAGGAACTTGACACTTTGGGCTTCTGAGTTCCATTCTGCTTCCTCAGAACTTCACTATCATTCTTCTTTAGGACACAGCATCTGGAAACTCTGCATTTCTGGTATACAACTTGGTGCAGAGTGTTGCATATAATAGTAAGTGGAGGACTTCATTGTCTTTAAGACATTGGCACCAATACAACTATTCTAGTTTAATCAGATTTTCTTTGAATTATGTCTCTAAAAGATCAGCATTTCACTAGCTTTGAAAGAATGTAGTTTATATTCGATTAGCCATCATTTGAAAGCCTCAGGTTTTTATAGCCTTTAATGTAAGACTTTAAAGATTATTCTACTTTTCAAGTTTTTAATTATTTTTTGTTTTTTCTCTATGTATTTAGGCTTCAGAGAAAGGTTGATTTCATTAATTGCATAGAGGATGAAAAAATTGTTAGTGTAAATCTAGCTAGCAATAGAGGCAGCAGAAAGAGTGGGACATGGTCACTTAACAACAAAGCAAAATCTAGAAAATAATTGTAAGAGCAGATTAGACAAATGGGAGTATAAATATAATATCCATTTGCAAGGTGAACCTCTCTCTGCTTATAAGCATAGTTTCACAGCATTATAATGTAATTAAACTGTGTGATAATAATACAGAAAGCTTCTCTGAACTGAAGACTCTGGTCATTCTTGATCCTACCACTTACTTAACTACTAAACCCAGCAAGCTCAGTAAGTGGTGAATATTTGTCAAATTATATCCTTTAACAATGAGTTCTACTACTTCATCACACAACATATCGAATAGTATTTGTGTGTATCTCTCACAAATATATCCCATCTCCCTGACTGCCACTTTAGTTATGTATAATATAATAGAGTAGCATGGTTCTGCTGGAAACAACCTAACACCTGATCATCTAATCCAACTGCCAGTGGCATAAATCAGTTGCCTTCTTTACAACTTGGAACGTTTTTATTTCTGTTATATACCCTTTCACTCACCTGCCTGCCAATTTAAGTAATCCTAGTCCTTTTAATCTCTTCTCTAAACTGACGTAGTCTCCTGTGGCTGTGTAATTTGTGCCATGGGAACAGAGGGAGAGCAGCAGCCAGTGCTTTTCTGACCAGGGCAGCTCTCTCTTTTCTCCCAACAGACTTAGAGGACTAGGGGAGGGGGAAAAAAAGAGGGAGGAGGGAAAATCCTTCTTAGTGCCAGTCATGAGGTGATTATGAACAATTCTGGCTGTGAGTGACTGCTAAGAATAACCAGAGATCATACCAACAGGATGGAGCACCAGTTTTCACTCAAAAAAGATTTTAAAAGACACACAAAAAGTTGCCAACTTGGAAGTGTCTTTCAGAAAACTATCACTTCTCTGGACCAGTGTGTGTGTGATTACATGTGTTCAGCTACCCATTCTCATTCATAAGTAGTCAAAAGAAGGAGAGCTTCTAATCTTATTCTAAGCACAAATAAGTACATAGGCTTCATTATCAAGTTTTTAAAGCAGGGATAAACTTGGTCATTATGATTAGTAACTTGATGGAAAGGGAGAACAAATTGACTTCACCTTTGAAACATATGCTGCTACTCACCTGGTTGTTAGTTCAAGTTTCAGATTAATTAGAGAAGCACATTCCTGAAAAACAGTCTTCCCTACAGGAATTCTTTCAGTCCCTGTTTGGTGAGAGGGAACTGGCTTGTAGGTACTTCAAAGTCTTGTATTATATTCTGGTCTCAAGTTTCTTGCAAAACTGAATTCCTGAGTCTGTTATGTAATGCACTAACACAGTTTCAATGTACTCTTTCTCACATATGTCTCAAGTCAACACAGCACAGTTAGGCAGTGAAACATCTGCAGTCAAACACAGGACATGACTGAAAAGCGTCATTCAGATTTATAGATGTGTAGAAATATGTATAGGTATATAGAAATATGTGGAATATTCATGAATCTTTAATAAAAGTAATGCAGCCAAAAACTCCCTTGTTTCCTTATCAAAACATCCCAGAAGTCAAAATAATTTAGTTCCTATTGAAATGTTCCTCAGTACAGTGCCCACACAAATTACTCACCCAACAGATCAGTAAGTTGACTTCTTAGGGATATATTAACAGTCAGAGGAAAGTGACAGCAAAGAGATTCAGAGATTTTCTGAGGAAATTTCACTGAAGTTATCGTGCAATTTCTTTACAGACAGCAACAAAATTTACATGACATAACACTTAAAATGCTGGTAACTCAAGAGAGCAAAAGGACAACCCTTTAATCAGTTAAACTACATGTGAGACAATGTACCTGTTTACTTGGCCTACTTCAGTTGTCTGCTAAAGACAGAAATTCCTCCCTGAATTCTACTGTTTGAGTAGCTTTTATACAAGGAAGCTATGGCCACTTGCTCAGGTATAGATGTTTACACCATAGGAAACTGTCTCCACCAGATAAAACCCTCCCTGTGCGTTGCTGTGAATGAACCAGAGCAATGTTTTTGTGCAACTTCGAGTCCGGTCTGCCTCCAAAAAAACACTATCAGGTGAAACTGCAGCAGCTGTGGTGATTCCTACTATTAGACTATCACTATCAGATTCATCTGGCATGTTGAGTTTTGGCCATGGATTATTCTCAATTTTATTTCAAGAATTAAAATGAGCAAACCTGAGAGATACTGGAAAGTAAAGTCATAAATACTATCCCTTTGTCAAAATGTTCCTTCACCTCAGTAGTTTCAAACAAGATTTATTACCTCTGTTTCAAGCAGTTGTTGTATTAATATCACACTTGCAGAGAGCCAAGACCATTACATTTCCAGAGAGGACTGACTATACCAGAGTGTTAAGTGTGGTGAACTAAGTCCAAGCTCAAAATACTGTGTATTATTATCTAATTCCAACGGTGGCATGGAGTAAAGCAACAAAATATACTGTACTGCCCAAAACATACATCAAAACCAGTACTGCCCCAAAAGTGAGGATTCAGTTTCCAGGTGAGGAGCTGTAACTTCCTAAAATGCATTTTAAAGGTTCCTTGCAATTTTCTGATCACATCTCTTACTGCTATGTACCTGCTATACTTAGACACTAAAACAGAAGAATTCAATTTCTTAAAAAATATGCTATGCCTTCAAATATGTTTTCAGATCTGACTATGACTAGCTGAGACACTTCTAAAGGTAAGAATGCTGTGCAAGCTAATACCATAAATACTTTTCATTTAAACGTTAAAACAGTGATGAAAAGACTTCACAGACATCTCATCCAAGCATGTATTTGAGCTGTCTGGGAATTCTTGCTGAAGCAGTATTTTTCTCAAAAAGGCAAAATAATCCCAATCAAAACTTTCAATAGAAAATTAACCCTTTAAATAAAATCCTAACTCAAAATAGAGGCCAAATCTATTTTTTATTAAATAAAAAAAGGGGAAGAGAGGGTGGGCAAGAAAAGCAGCAGCTGGTGTCTAGAGTAAAATCATCAGTGTTGGAAACCAAATTTACCACTTTCATTCTCCTTTAGATGTAAGGTGTGTCCCCTAAATTTCACTTTTTGTTCCAGTTGTTAAATTATCTTTGAGGGAGTCTCTGATTCAATTTTGTACATGTGCAATAAAAAAATTGTACTTCATTCACTGACTGTGTATCTGTTTATTTCAGGGAATTTAATATTCTCTTATATTTTCCTGGATATAAGTGTAACATACAAATTACTGCCTGCCCATCTGTGAGCCATGTTCTCTGTCTCTCTGCTTTCCACCCTCCCACCATCCCCCTTTTCAATCCTAAGGAGTATATAAACAAATCCAGTAAGTTTTTTCACTAATCTGATATAGAAAATACTTGAAACTTGGGAAGTTTAGAAGGAAAGCCAAATTAAAATCCACAACATGTGTAAAAAGACTGCAAAATCTACATACTACTACTTCTTTAAAGAAAGAATTTCCTAATTTTCCGTTGTTATATTCTCCAGAGTCTCCTGCCTACTCACCTCAGTCAAAACCAAAGATAGGGATATAGCTGTGATAAGACCACCACCTTGGAGTGCTCTGGGAGCTTTGCCTTTTTCAGAGAAAATTACCTTTCAGTTCAGTGTAAGCCTTGACATAAGTGGTCCAGCACTTTTTACTGTGCAGATTCATCCACAGAACATTGACATTAAATTTTGCTTCAATAAAAATTCCTATCTTGTACTTTTTGGGGTACTTCAGGAATTTAGAGTTCCTATGCCTTTCCTTCCTTAGCTTTTATATATATACATATATACATATATACATACATAAACATATACATACACATATATACACATACACACACATACATATACACATACATACATATGTACATATGTATGTATGTGTGTGTGTGTATGCTTTTCTTTTTTTCATTAGGAAGGGAAGATTTCATAATTTCTGTTCTGTGTGAATTTATTAGCAGTTAAGGAAAGATGTTTTATGACACTTTTCCTGTCTGGCAGGAGGATTCAGCACAAAGCAGAAGGGGTAACGAATTTAGATTCAGCAGTTTTGTCCAGATTTCTTGGCTAAAGGGCATGTTCTTGTGCCTCAGCCATGGAGTGCATCTGTACCACACACTGCAACCCTGGGCAGAGGGATAGGCTCCATGTAAGTTAAAGAAACATTAGTATGAGACAGAGGTCATCACACGATAAAATAACCTGCTTCTTTTTCAGAGAGAGTTTTATTATATTTAAAGCCTTTTACATTTTGTTGCCATGAATATCGTGTATATTCTATAATGACTACTTAGGCAAATATTCTAAAGGTATACTCAAAACTGTGCATTCCTGTTCTGTTTTCTTGATGACAGAATTATATTTTTTCTTTTCAGTCAAATACCTTAGGAGATGCACTCAAACATGCCTTCCCTTAAATGAAAATCTCTTATCCTTCTTTCTGTTGAAAAGGGCCTTGAGAATTTGTCCTCATGACTATAGTATTTTGTAAACCAGTATATTTGGGCCATCTGCAGGAACACGGAGATTGTCAAATACAGTCCCTACTCCTATGTGACATTATTAAAAATAACTGTTCTTTCTTTACTCAGTTATGCTTTTGGGAAATATTTATGTACTGAATTTCAGCAAACATCATCCAATTTCTCTGGTATGGTAGATCATCATGCAAAGGAAAATTAAAGCTAAATTCTAGCAATATCAAGATAGACATTGTATGAAAATGAAATTAAAATGTATCCAGCCAAATGGCTGACCACTCTGCAGTGCTCATAAATATATCTACAAATGATTAAGTACACTGATGTGTTGAACTACTCACAAGGCATTGCTTGGAAGGCAAAATTAACCTACACCAGCACATGCTTTTTCAGCTTGAGAAGCAGCAGCCTTGAGAAAATGGAAACGTTTTCAGAATGTACCTGAACACTTTCTCAGCAACATGAAGCCTGACTGAACTCATTTCATTGCTTTTCATAAAGTAGTCCATCCCACCAAAGGTAGTTCTGATTCAATGTTATCTCATGGTCTGGCACCTAGGAAGATAAATAGGTCTCTCAAGCTGCTAGGCTGCTGTTGACCTTGTATCTTTATCTTACAGAACACTACCATGCAGAAGTTCAAATCACTGACTGACGCACAGTCTTTTCAGCCCTTACTATAAAAGCACTGAAAAGCCTCACAGGCTGCTTTGAGAAAGATCAGAATTACTTTTGTCCTATCTCCACAATGCAATGCCTTTTGCCTGTTTTTCATCCTTCCCTCTTTGCACATACAGTGTTTATGCAAACACATTTTCCCCTGTGGGAGAGAAGTATGACAGTGTATGAATAAAAGTTTTTCAATGCCTGATGATATAAATGGACTCAAATGAAACAGAAGTTCAGAAGTCTGCCAAAGGAAAGACTGATTTAAATCTTGGATTAGGACTCCAAATGAATAGATGTCATAATTACAGGTCCTATAAGAACAGGCAATGTATATGAGGTCTACACAAGCCTGCCCCACTGTGTAATATCCCTACACTCTTCCAAATTAGATCTGCTACTACACACTGTAACATCTGTTGTACTTTAATTTCAGTGATTAACTAGGCATTACTTTGAAATTACACCATCTAACCAAGAAGTCTTTGGCATTACTGAAGAATTTGTACACCACTACCACAGCAATATTACAGTGCTGTATTGCAGCAATGAACAGTAATAATAATTAGCATACCAGGAATTCTTGAAAAAAAATTGTAGGCAAACGCATACCTGGTAATAGTTTTCTTAATCTGGTATTTAAAATAGCCATAAAATCTGCTCTCAAAGCTTTGAGTGACCACCACAAAGTAGGGAAGAGAAGTGCTGAGTATCTAGATCATGGCCTTAAAATAGAAAGCATCTTAGAGTATATTTTTAACATAGACATTCAACCCTTGTTTCTTTCAAATAAAGCACTCACATAACCTAGAAATACTTTGACTATTAAGAAAACAGCTATACTGAATGCTAAAACACTGAGAGTCAATTGCATTTTAAATTACAGCATATGTCTTCAAACACAATTTTTTTCCAACACTACTAGTTAATGTTTGTTAGCAATATCATGGATGTAAGCATACACCATCTAGTTCTCTTTTAGTTTGAAATGAGCCCAATTTAAAAAAAGAATCCTTGAAATGTCTCTACTGTGTAGTGTATTAGTCACCCTATCTTTTACAGATTAAGCTCTTTGGCATTATAGGAGAAATCATCTGCTGCATACTGGCATCAAGCAAAAGCAGATTCATAAACTCTGCCCTTAATCTCTCTTTCAGTTTTCTTCCAATTAGAAACAATCTTTCGCTGATACTCTAATTAATACTTACATATTAAAATATTAGGCATTATAGCAGAAATCATCTGTTATATTCTTGCATAAAGCAAAACTAGGTTTGTAAGCCCTTGCCCTTAATCTTTCTTTCAATTTTCTTCCATTTAAAAACCATCTTTCCCCAATACTCTAATTAATGCAAATTATATTCATGATTAGTTAGTATTATGCTAATCTGAGCCCCAAATTTCCCTAAATCTACATGGTGTTGTCTGAGTACCAGATTGCCTTGGGTTCCTAAGTAAAATTACATTAGCCTGCCAGCTGTACAAAACACCATGATAGAGTAGAAATCCAAGCAAATCATCAAGATTACATTAGTTTTGTTTCTTAATGAACAACTGTTTGCATTAGGGATTACAGACAAATTATGATTTTCCTCTCTGTACCGAGGCAGCCAGGCATCTGTTGAGAAGTTTTCATTTTTTTCCTGACTAAATAGATTGAAGAGAGCTAAGACAGAGAGATGAATCTAATATTTCATGTAATTGAATTTTTTCCATTACAAAGCAATCAGCACTCTGGGGCTCACAGCTAACCTCGAATTCTCTCTTCCACTCTAGCCTGGAATGCAGGAGAAACCAGAGTGGCCTTTTTTTTTTTTAGAGAACCATCAGCCACCCAGCTTCTCCTCTCTTCTTACAGAAGCAGATGATGTACTTCAAAGTCATACCTGCTTACTGTAACACTTCAAGCCTATTTCCCAAACCATGCTGCTGCAATCCTGCTGCTCTGCCAGATAAACTGTGAGCCACCAAAAAGCATCACATGTGGAAAACAGAGCATCAGGCTCATGCCTCAGTCTGCATCAAGAGCACACAGAGGAACTAAGCCAGGCAAAGTTGGCTGATAATGAACATGGTACCACCAAGACTGCTAATCTTTAAAGTGCAAGAACAAAGCACAGATCTGTGTACATATACAATTTAGCAGCCTGTTCAAGTTTGTCCCTGTTTCGTGTCAAACTCCTGTAACATGCTTGTTATTATGTTCTCCTTGATTCAATTATGCTCTGGTGTACAGGTTTTCTCATTCTTCCATGCACTAATCTCATCTCCAGAACTCACACTGTGACAGCTCATTATTGTTGGCAAAATGTAGGACACTGATAGGAAAGGAAAGGCTCTGATACATTAATCATTGTGTATCAAAACCTCCTGATTACAAGACACTAGTAACAAGTTAATTGTGGATCAATCTGCAGAATGCAGGACAGTAAAATGGAGGTAAATCACCATCCACATCTTGAATGACAACACGATGCAGCAGCAAAATTATTCTGCACATTTTTTTTTCCCATGTCAAAACCTGTTTCAATATTACAGCTCACTCTTGGCCTATACAGAGCATCAGATGTATAAAAATGTGCATTGAAAGGCACTGCCACTGTTGTGGAATTTACTAAGAAACCTTACCTGAATGTCACCAGAACACAATCTCCTTTTCACTTCCTTCAAATGGTCGGTTTAAGCTGTTTTAATTAACTTTAGCAACAACATATGAAGTAAAGAAGCAAATTAACCGACAATTACCTTTTCTATTTATAATCAGTAATACACGTTTCAGATTTTCTTCTCTACTCAAAATTTCAAGTTTCTTATTGCAAACTACTGTGGAAAAATACCACTCTAAATCTGATTTTAAATGCTGTCAAAAGGAAACAAATCTAAAAATATCTGCATATGAAGTTTACAACAAATATTATTAAGGCTATCATGTTATAAAAATCACCTGAGAGCTTGTGAAAAAGTCTGAGTGACTTCCAGAATGCATTGGAAATATTATTCATTAGGATACCTTGTCTGAAAGAGGTGAGCTGCGGTTCTGTCTTCACTGGGTCTTTTTAGATACAGCAGTTTAAATTGGAGCAAGAAGACATCAGGCCTTCTACTTGAGAAGCTACCTAAGAGCCAGTTCAGTATTTTCCCCTCCATGCTTGTTACATTTTGTACTTCTGTATAGATAGTATTTTGCTGTTGACAATGTGTACAGAAAATTAAAATAGTCACTAAAATTAGTCAAGGAGGGGACAATCTTCACTTCATACCAGGAAACTTCTGATTGCACATCAGTTTTGTTAGGGATGTAGAGATTGACAAACACTGTATCAAAAATACCTGGGAGTATAGCAAGTAAATAAAATAATTCACTCCAAGAATTAAAAACGTGTTTCAGAGTTACAGCTCTCTACAATTTCTGCTGTGGTAAAAGGCATTGATAAGACAATTAGATAGACTGTACACCTAAATAGTCAATATGCTACTCAGTGTAGACATTCTGTCAGCTAATGATATATCAGTTTGCTTATTGATTTGTGAAAGAACACAAACAATTAATTATATTTTGCCCTATCACTTTTCAGTGAGATAACTTGAGATAATTCTAGTAGCACTATGGAAAAACACATCTGGATGAAGTGGTCTGAAGATCACAGTATTTTGGGTAAGAGTTTTTGTTAATTCAGAACTTATCTCTCATTGCTATTAATGCATTCACATTGCACTAAGGTTTTACACCAATCATCTGGGAAGCAGCATTAGCCATAATGTAATTTTTGTTTTTGTGCAAAAACAAAAGATCTTCTCCCTACTCTCTCTGACTACTCCACATCTAAGGCAGTCTCGGTCTTAGATGAAATTCATAATATTTTCCCCTCTGGAATAATTTACAGGTTCATAACTAGTTTCATTGAAAAGAATAAATTTTTATGACAAGTCACAGCATGAAGCTGGAGTAAGACACATTGTTAATAGGATTAAAGTGAAAAGCATGTTGGTGGGAATGAACTGAAATGACTACTGAAGACTTCAGTAATAATTCAAATGAAGCAAATGGCTAACTGAGTTCTGATTCTGCACCAAGAGTCCTAACCTCTCTCTCAAACTTGCTAATTATCAGTACCAAGGATAGAAAACTCTTGGGCTTTAGGATTGTGCTATACCCTTGTAGTGCTGGGGTGCAAGCCCAGGTGTAAAGCGGAAGTCAGTGCTGCTGCTGCTGCTGCCTCTACCATGGTTGTTGGGTGGATAGATGGCAGCCTTTAGGTCAGATCCATTTAATACCTTCTCCTAATGTTGGGCCTGTGAAAGTGAACTCAAAAGTAAATTTGATTGGCAGGCTACCTGACAATATGCTTATACAGACTTATGTGGACTCTATTCTCCTTTCTTAACACAACAGGGCTCTAGGTTGTTGCTATAGCCAGGGAGATGACTCTTCTGTGAAAGCAATGGCTGATGTAATAACAGACTACAGCAATACCATGGCCAGCAGACAAACAACCACCACTATATTCCCCTCCTGCATCCTCAAAGATTCCATTGAGGAAGCCTTGATTTACAAACACACATATAGGAACAGTGCTGTGGCTGGGATGTTGAAGCAGTAAGCTCTGCATAAGAAACATCAGTGTGTCTGCAGAGATGTTTTGGGAGATAAAAACCTCATCAGACTTCCAGGGCAGTGCAACAAATCTCAGTGGTTTCTGAAACTACATGAACTTCTGCTGTGAGGTAGCACAGTGATGCCTTCATACATGGAATAAATTCAGTCAGTTATTTCTGGTGTAAGAGTCTTGTTTAATATCCTTTAACAGGTGATTTTAAAGGTTACAAAAGCAGTGTTTCTCAAAAACGAAAAAGGTAGTTAGAGCAAATAAACACTAGTCTGCCGGAGCAAACAGAATATGACTGGTTAAATGCGACAACCTGGCAATGCTACAATTGGAAGATGAAGCACTTCAAGTATTTAATTTGTTTAGTTTAAAGTCCCAGTATTAAAGAATTCAGTTTGATCCTCTATTTGCTTTTAAAGCTGAATTTAGGTATTATATTTTATCTACAGTTCTCAAGACCATTAGGTTTTGTTAAAAGCTTTATTTTACAGATTGCTTGTCCTAAATGAAAGATCTCATAACTTTATTGGTTCAAATTTATTACATGGAATAAATCAAAAGTCTTTATTATATGGAAGAAATTCAAACCCTTCTGTCTTATTTTCTTGCGTACTGGGAAAATTTACACCTAGTCTAACCCCTATAAACACAGCCTTTCCTTGACTTACAAAGAATTAAGCTCACTTCCACTGGAAGGTAATGTTCTTCGAGATTCTCTAAGAAGTGACTAATCTTTTAGAACAATGCTATGTACAAAATCTCCCCATCAGTATTGAATATCTTTGAGAAACTGACATTCCACAGTGACACTTGACATTAAACCATTGCTTAACAACACAGGTGTATCACTGCATTCTACTGCAAGGACAGAAAAACTTAGATGACATTCAACATTCAGAGGAACATTTGGATGACATTGCAAGGTACAGGATCTGTTAATCATTGATTGTGTGGTTTTGTTTTGAATTGTGAACAGCAGTAGTAAAATTTTTAAGACAGTCAATTGCATCACTGTATAAGAGCACAAAGTGGTAAAGTTGCTAGTAGCAGTTCATAATGAAAATCAAATCTCCTTTTTAACCCTGTTGGGCTTACAGGTTTGAAAGGACTGAATTTATTTGTTGTCAGTGCAGCTTTTTCTTTTTTCAAGCTATCTTTGCCTTGACGCTATAATCTGAGTGCCAATAGTAGTTAACACCTAGCCATCTCTTATTTGCAATTACTAAAGGAGTGACCTTCTCACTTTTACAAGTAACTTCTATTTCTAAATTGAATTGCAAAAAGAAATCGCAGAAAGCTTCACCTATTTGTCTTAATTTAGCTCTTCCATTTCTCTTTTGATCTTGCTTCATTCAAGATTGTGATTCTGTTGTGTCACACTAGGATCCTGAAAATATATCTTTAAGAGTAAAAGTGTTTCCTGTCTTGACAGAATTTTCAGTCTGTATCAGAGTGTAGAAAACTCAGCTTTATTTCTTCATGATTTTGAGTAGTCATCAATAATATTGGAGACCATAAATTCCAGCTAGAAAACTATCTTTTTTTCACATAATAATTGCAAAAAAAAAAAAAAATCAAAGAAAACAAGTATCTGGGGAAAGAAAAGGAAAGCAAAAGAATCAAGTGAGTAACTTCAGAACAGAAAAATCAAATTTATTATGAGTTGCATAGGATTTCTGTATGTCCTACAGAAGATTCAGCTACAACAAAGTGCTATAACCTGCTTGGAACATACATTTCCTCAGTAATAACATGTGTTCAGATAACCTACAAAAGAAAACTATAATTGAATCGGTACGCAAAACACCAGTGTTAATTACATCTTGAATACTACAGTTGTGTAAATTACAAACACATTATGGAAAGTACAATTGTGTTTTACATGCTGCAGAGAGATGCTTTAGAATTACATTGCTGCTTTCTCCTGATTTTAGTGAACTTTGGGTCATGCTTTGAGTCAACACAGTGTGCACACATTTAGATAGTCACAAGCACACCGACACAATAAACAATTGTTTATAGTGCTGTTGATGTACAGCTTTCTTGATAAGAAAACTGTTAACATTGCCAGAGTGAGCAGACAAAAGGAGGCACTATCAGACTCCCAGGGTAGAATGCCTCCTGGGTACAAGAATGAAGAACAAGCACAAAAAGTCACTCTGCTGAGAAGGTGCTGCAGCTGTGAACAGCCCACAGTAGCAAATCTAACATACATAGTTGCAAATACATGCATAATTGTGTCTAAAGACAGAGAGGAGTTAGAAAAGTATGTGCTTGTCAATAAGCAAAAACATATTTTTATGAGTTAAAAGGACACGTTTTTTAAAAAATCAGCAGTGAAGGAGTATTAAAAGTGATCAACAACACCTTAATTCTACATTAGTGCATCCTGTTACCACACGCGTAATATTATTATGTGCACTGCTACTATGTCTTTCCTTGATGAAAGAAGATTGTTCCCCCACTCCATAATAAAAAACATTAAATGTTGGAAATGAACATGCATTCAGTTTTTACAGTTCTCTACACAGGCCTTTCCAATTTTAAACAAACTTCTGAGTGGTTCAGTTATACATAGTACCTGAGCCAAATACTTAATATGGACAGAAATGCAATGGTTCTGAACAAGAACTAAAAATTATACACTTATAGTGTCTCATAAGCCTAACAAAAATGTCTTCAAAAAGATATACGTTGGCTCACTCATCATTCAGAATAAGCATTACATACACGTTACATTATGTGCAAGGAAAACCAAACAGCTTATGGATATAACCTTATATCCTTTCACCCCCTCCTCCCCCTGAAATTTACAGAATTAAGATATTGTGTTCTGGGTCCATGAATAAGCACAGCGTGTTCAATATGTCCACAGTTATACTGACATTTGTTTCTAAACCATTTAATTAAAAGTCATTATTGAGAACAAAGGATTCATTAACAAGCTATACATCTGAACAACTGATGGAGTTGTTGTGTTATGAATATAATTTTAATCCAAATTAGAAAACTGCACAGATGTGCTGCTGCAAAATATTGACATACTGCACCTCCCCTGGAATGTGATTAACATTTGTGTTAAACCAAAAAGTACATTAAAACCTGGATTTACTAATAAATTTAGGATTGGAATAATTCTTTTTAATGCTGAAATACAGCATCTAAATTGCTATTATTTTAACCTCCATTTGGGATTATATGCCCTATTAATACAGCCTTAATACTATGTGATAAACTTTATATTGACAGACTTTTTGTTCCAAGATTTTACGATGTTTTTGACCACCAGATCAAGCCATTAACTATAAGGAGATGTGGTGTTTTCACAATAGATCAGAATTATTTCATTGCCTCTGGACTGGTCTTAATAAAACGTGTGATTTCAATCCTTTTTTTCCAAGAGTTTGAATAGGCAGTTTCTCCATTATCTTTTCATTATCTTACATTAAGATACATGTAAATTTCTGTACAAAAATAGGGTTTTGAGTTTAGGAAAAAGAGATTTTCTTTCGAGTATGTATTTTACTGCTATTGAATTGCATGGCAATGATCTGAAAGCCAGACATAGATTCAGACTTCTTCACAGATTTAACAATATAACTTTCAGTAGATGTCTCAGGTGTAAATATTCAGAAACTTTTCCCACAAGAAAAACCCAACAGCCTATTCGCAATGCCACAAATCTTTGTAAATAGCTGCTTAGATTTAAATTTTCAGATCTGTAAAGTTAATCACAAAACATAATTATGACTGCAATCTCAAACTAGCTATTTGTCATTAATGAGGGGACAATGAAAAAATATATAGTGTTTCTATGGGTATCATTGTCTCAATCATCCTCATCAACATTCCTCCTCAATTTGTAAATGGTTTTTTTCAGTTTTTACAACAAAAAAAAATCTAGATTATTTCCCAGCTGTACTGAACAGTGCTTGGTATATAGGTTCTGTCTCTTCACTTCATATTCTTTCCCTCAGCACAGAATTTAATGCAAAAATAATATGATGCACAATTAAGATGGTCATACTTACACCATCTGAAAGAAAGAGATAATGAGTTAACATTTTCCATATATTCAGTTATTTAATATATTAAAAGTTTATTTTTGTTTGCACATGGTTGTTTATTGCATTCGCAGTAAAACTTCCGCACTTTTGTGTTTTAGTAAATATGTCTGTGTTCGGGAGAACACAGATGGAGTGTGTGATTTCTGGGTTTTTTTGTTTTTTTCCCCCTGACAAATCATTTGTTGTTATTGTAGCTAAATAAAAGGATATGAGGGAAATAAACAGTAATATAGGAAATAATAAACAGTCTAAAAACTTAACAGTCATTCCAATTAATTTAAAGAAAAAGACAGAATGTTATCTTTCTTGATGAGAATAGTTCAAGGCAATTACTTTAAAAATATCAAAAGCAAATACTTTAGGATTATTCAAATGAAACTTGATACTAATATGTACATGCTGCAAAATAGTTAAAAACAACTTATGTATAATAAAAATCCACCGAGTTTATAATTATCATAATAGCATTTGTTAATTAACTTCTTTATAACTGTGAGTACCCGTCTTATACAATATTTCCTATTGTCCAAAGGGATCTACAATTCAGTGTTTACAATCATTCGAGAAAAGCAGAAGCAGAAAGCTGAAGAAGTCTGTCTTCCTTTTTTTTCACTCATAAGTCTTACTGTTTTACTTACACAGCATATTTCAGATAGGAATTTACTGTAAATAATTATACAATAAACTCTGTGATAGTATTTTGTACACTATGGCGTTGAAGTATGAGGCTTTTCTTGTCTGAAAGAAAACAATTTGTATTATACATGGGTATAATTAGATTTTACCCATGTATAATACAGCTTATATTTTACAGCTGCAAATTTATAAATTAGAAAAAGTATGCAAAATAAAATGCATAGTTAAAATATCGTTGGATTTTTACCCATACTTAAAAGTCAAGCATTCTTAAACTCCCTTGCCAAAGGGAGTTTGCATGAAATACACACTCATGACAATTAACATTTCTATTACAGGTATTCTACAGATTACCGCTTAGGATAAAATATGCAGTGAAAGTATTGATTTTCTTTTCCCTTTAGAAGCAATGCCATCTCACTGAAAGTTATCCTTAATGAACACTATATTAAGCTTAAGATGTGTTCCTTAATAAAAGCAGCCTTTGTACACGTAATATATAGGAAATCTGCTATACAAATATTTCATAGTGTCTATGTCTAAACATCCATCACCCACTTTAACACCTCTGCTCAATAATGCACAAACTTGCAAGAAGTAAGTTTGATTAAAGATCTAAACAAGATACTAAACACTATAATCCCCAGCAAAATAGTAGGTTAGCAAAACAGCTTTTTATAATCTACATTCTGCTTTCTTTTTAAAGTTACCCCAGTAGTTCAACAAGTAGAAAAGACAGAAAAACTCTCCTTCCCTGTATTCAGCAAGTACAGACACAATCACAAACAATAAGCATAATTTAAATTAAATACTCCCTTCAGGTTTGATACCCTCACTGAAGGCACGTATCAACATCCACCTTTGGAAAGATAACGAAGTCCTTGCAAAGCAGTGTAGGAAGGCAGTTATAATCAGAAACCTGCCTTCTGTCCAGGCACTGGGATGTGTTATCCACTGGTGCTCCCCAGACCCACTGCCCAAGCATAAAGTGCCTATTGTCTCAGCACTGTACTAGTTGTAAAAATGCACGCAGTAAGCATAGCAATTATCCAGACAAACAAGCAAAGGGAAACAATGAAGGAATGAAAAGGATAAAAATATGCTACCAGACAAAGCCACCCAAGAATGAAATTAATATTCATAATGGAATGCAAGCCAGCCAAATGTCCCTTTCATGGCATGGCTGTTGCATATAAGAGACCATTGTCCAACAAAAATCAGTATATGGAGAAAATTTCATGTAGCTCTGCTGAGGAGAAAAGCTTTTCATTCCCAAAATACTTTATCCTGGCCCCAGTGTTTCGATTATGTAAAGTTTTGGACTTCTTCGCCTGGTAACAATAAAAAAAGTTTTCTCTCAGGGTCTACCCTTCCCTGAGCTCTGTAAGGTTTGCTTTTTTTCCACCTCTCCGCTTTCATTTGCAGCTGTATAAATATGAACAAAAAAACCATGCTCATCCAAACAAAGAAAAAATGGACTGAATATGCATATCCTCATTACCTAAATTTAATTATGACAAGCGGCATATTAATCAGTAGTTGCTCCAGTTACTGCATTCATTGGTAGGGAGGAGGACTCCAAATTAAAGAGAAGCGTGGGGGACAATCGCATAGTAATTAGGAGGCTGCTCACAACATGATACAATACACTTTCTAAATAATTATTCAGAGGAAACAGAATAAAGAGGCAGATTGCTCTATTTTTAAAACCAACTCAAGAACAATTAGCCAAGAGCATGATGACAAGGCTGCTTTCTTTTTTCCGTGACTGCTTCCACCTCCACATTCTCATACAAACTAGATTGGCAAACACTGAAAAATTTGCATTTCACAGGGTGGAATGGTGGGGGGGAAGTTAAAAAAAGAAAAGGATAAAGAGCTGAGAAGAAGAAATAAAATAGAGGAAAAAAAAAAAGAAAAATCCTGTGCTGTACTTGCTGCTGATTTAAAAAGAAGGCCCATGCCCTACAGTAGCAGAAAAACCCTATCTAGCTCACTGTGATGTTAGGAGCTCTGAAGAGTCACTGGACTGGAGCTGGAAACTGCGCGCTCTGAACTTTGCAGCACGTGCATTGCAACAGTGAAGGAGGAGTTCAGAAAGAAAAAAAAAGCTTCCATGGAGAGGAAAACAAAGTTATCACACCAACTTACCATCCACCAGGTCCTGGCTGACATGTCATAGCAAAGCTGCCATTTTATGGAGCTGTCCGATGCTTTCCCTGCCATTACGCTGTCAGCAACCTTCATCAGATGCAGCTCAATGGAAGATAAGACACCTAATCAAGAAAACATCAAGCAGTGGCTTGCTGGGCTACATGTAGGCCAATCCTTATCACACTGCATCATGGGAAAAGCTCCTTTATTAGCAAGAACTCCAACCTCACTGGTATCAAGGCAAGGATCAGGTCTTTTCTTCCTTCTTTTTTTTTTCGTTTTGTCTGAAGGGATTGGTGAAACCAGCCAGCGTTCTTTGTGTATCACGTGTACACCAGTTTAGTATCTCGCAAGTGGGCGGCTAGCTGCATTGCTGGGCTACACAGACTTAAGTTTATTTGCATTCTTCTCAGTTGTATATTGTTTGACATGGTCCATGGTCAGCTCTGAGTGTAAGAAAGGAGGGGGAAGAAATTATTCTGAATTAGTATCTGCCCCAAGAAGGACAGACAGGTTTGGCGTCATGATGGGGGCCTGGCTCAAAAGGTCAGAGCACATGTGTGTGTACACATGCGGATCTGGGCACCCTCACATGCATGCACGGGCGGGCGCCCCAGGAACACACAGGTAGCAGCTGCAGCTGGATGCAGCCAGGGCTGCCAAAGACTACAAACTCTGGAACTGGACATATGGAAACGGTTTAACTCTTTGCAATCAGCCTTTAACAAGAAATAGGAAGGCTGTAAGTCCTGAGGAGGAGAGGGGAGGGGTGCAGTTAGGATTTCAGTGCCACAGACTTTTCCCCCCTCCCTTCCCATGGATGCTCTTGATCTCTTCTGTTCTGGATGATCTAGCTGGGAAGGGGGAGGTGAGTGCGCAGGGAACTATTTTAATCACAGCTCCCTCCTGCCCCACAGCTTCAGGTCATCTGCCTCTTCTACATACCGCCACCAGGGTGAGAAGGCATTCTTCCTGCAAAGTTTTCCATGCAGGGCTTTTCCCCTATTGGAAAACTTGGAATTCCCGAAGGAAGGGATAGCTAAGAAGAACAAATAATTCAGACATTTTTTAAGGTGCAGAAAAGAAAAAGTATGTCCATACGCACACAGAGGAAATCAATAAACCCTGGCTTACATTTACAAGGGATATACAAGAAAGACCAGGATTTGCTACTCCTGGCTGAAGTGATCAACATCAGTTTTACTGATGTATTGCAGAAACTGTATGTGCTCTAGCAATAAGTCCCTTTCTAGAGAGAACCAAAACAAAACAATCCCCCTCTCCATATTTCTGAAATTTAAACTTTAAAATTAGACATTAAAATAATAACAACAATAATAGTGACAGTAATAACAACAAAGCAGCAGCAAAAACAAGAACAATTGCAGTTGTTTTTTTTTTTTTTCCTTTTTTTTTCTGTTTTCTCCTTCCATGAAGGTCAACTCTCAAGTTAAGGGCCCATTTATTTAAGTCCTGAAACACTGACAGCACCTAATGAAATGACTCCCTGACAGAGTCCAGAATGCTGACAACAGAACAGCTCTGCAGCAACACAAGGTACATCAAAAGATTAGTGCCATTCTCCCTTCTCCATGTATGCCATTGAAGTCGGTTTGCAGCCTCAGTTTCTCGGTTGTTTTAAATACATTGATGAAGCCAGCATCAAAAAAGTCAATCAGTTAACAGGGATTTTGGACATCTCAGTCCCCTAAATTTACATACCTCTTTTTCTAGAAAAGTTCTGTACAATAGATGAGGATATTTTCTTTTTCATTTCACAGTGGTCAATCAGGACATGAGAAAATTTTTAAATATTGGAAAATCTGCCTGTGGTCAGGTGCTGCACTCTTAGAGTGCACAGGCGGCATTAACTTCAGCTCCGTCCCCTACATCCTGCTCAAACAACCTGGCGATCTGATAAACATCATAAGGTATGGAGAGCACCAGCAGCAGAGTTTTATCCAGTTTTTGGCAAGCAGTGTACAGGCAGATGTCCTGAGGCTGAAGCTTTCATGTGGCCTTCACTAAAGGCTCATCATGGCAGGCCAGTAGATAGCAGTCAGCTGTGGGTGTGAGATAAACCCTGGACATGCGTTTTCACCTCTAACCTCATACATGCTAACAAGCATATTTGCCAGCAAAAGGAAAAGTGGGACTAATATGAAGAGGCAGATTGTCTGCAGTTTCCCACCTACTGAAGTCTGATCACAGGTGAAGAGACCAATTGCTTCAGCCACTAATCTGCCTTACTAGGGCAATTCGCAAATCCTCAGCAGCACTGTGACGGCTGGGAGTGTGAGCTCACACATTAGGTAATCATGAGCCAGTCCACTGTGCTTAAAAGAGGATAAAAGTTTTATCACACTGTATCTAGCTGAGAGGTCTCAAGCTGTTCTCGGATGCCCAGCTCACATCAGATCCAATCTTGCAGCAACCTCTTCTACCAAGTTTTCATTGAAGAGTGGAGCTGCTCCATCACAGAGCTCCTGAAGTTTCAGAATCACACAGTTTCACACATCTCCTATAGGAACAAGCGTCACGTGGATATTTGTTTTTTGTGGCTCCAGGAAAGACAGAGTTAATGATGAGCCTCCCTTCTGTTGCTGCATTGCCTTTTGGCATTAGCTGAGGGCAGAATGGGGATTTCTGGCCCCCAGAAAAACAATGCCTGCAGCACTGGTCAGTGTGTGCTTCCCCTACACATGTTGCTCCCCTGCCTTCTCCCGCCTGCTGTGAGGTCTGCCTTCCTCCCAGCCATATCTGTTTGGCAGATGGGATTTTTTTAATGCTGTAATATGTAGGAAGACACCACATTTCCTGTGTGGCTTGAAGATACGGTCATACCCAACACAGAGACAAATGTATAATTGGACAAAATTTTTCAGATGACCTCTTCTTCCTTTCACAAAAAGACAGATTTATGAAGCAAGTAGATGGTACAATATGTTTGTTACATAATGAATGTTATGCTAGTTAATAATGAATTTTGAGGCTATTCAACCCTCCACATTGATAGAAGTTTGCAGATTTTCCAACTGGAATAACTTGAAGTTTTGACTGAGCTGGATTACTCAAATTAATTTTTCAAGTGAATTTGATACAAATTTTTTTTTTTGGCTAAGCATATTTTAGTACGTTTTCAAAGGAACAAAAGAAGATGTATGAAAGTATAAGAATTGGCAGAACTAAAATCTGATTCATACTTAAAATAAACAAAATACAAGCAAGTTCACCCACTTTTAATATCTGTCTTCCTAACACATGAAGAAATAATTGTCAATCTGGCTTTTCCCCAAAGGTTTAGAATTTTGTAAGCTTTGTTGTTTCTAGGCTGGCTCAGCTTTTGACTCTACTCAAAGGAATACATCCATTTCATATCCAGAAGGGAACTCATGAGAAGCCTTCAGGAATGCTTTAATTTATTTCCATAATGTCCCAACACTTACTAATAGAGAGGCTCGAACAAAAAATGCACAGTACGCTGCTCTGGAAGACAGGCAGTGCTGGCACAGAGACATCAAACTAGTATTGTAGATTTAAGTAATTACAGAGAACACACCCATCCATACTTGCACATGCTCGTTGATGTTGGGCTGAAGCAACAAGACCAGTCCCAGCTATTTACAGTGACGGATTTTACAGGTTTTAGGGAAAACGTCTCTTGTGCTCCCTTCTTTCACCAGGTGCATGTACAGCCCTGCCTCAGCCCTTCATGGGAATCCAGAAGGACTGCTGGTCTCCAGAGCCTAGCAGTTCTTGGGAGACTTCCCCATGTTGCTCTCAGCATGTATTTTCCCTGTTTCTCCTGCTGGTTCTGGTAAATATTTTCATTCATCATCATTGGTAGATGCAAAACTCCCTGAAATAACTCACACAGAAACACCCTTTATGGCACCAGGCCTTTTCACTTCTGTTAAGGGAGAAGTACATGGCTACAGAAGCCTAAAAATCCACTGCTTTTGATTGACTTATGTCCTCTGGAAAATATAAACTGGATTATACCCTTATAATGTGGTAGTATTGGGGATGGGGAATAATTGCTATTAACTTTGCTTAACCTTTCTATTTTTTCTCATTTGACATTAGCAAAGAGATAAACAAAGCTTTTAAAAAGTTAAGAATAATCAAACCACGGCTGTATTTGCCCAAGCAACATCTTTGCTGACTGCCAGTGTGATGAAAGATATCATTCCTACCAAGCCCTTTACTGGGCATCTTACAACCAGACACTTCCACCCAAGCACTCTCTTTCTTGTGGGTAAAAATACTTCCTCTCTTGTGGAGCTCTAGAGTGCCTAAGAAGTGGCAGGGTACTTCCAGGAATGTGGAGAACTCCATAGTTAAGTCATAAAGAGTTCTGGCAAAGGGGATCCAGCAGAAGCCACAGCAGTTTCACTGACAGTAAAAAAGAAGGCTGACATTGAGGCTGACTAGTAGAGTCCATCCAATATTCCTACTTTCTCTCCCATCACAAGTGCCTGCTAGTCTTCCAGGCTTGGTACAGCACTTTTTTGGGACAGGCAGAAAACAGAGGGTGGCAGATGTCATCTGGGGTGGACAAGCTGGCTTCCAAAAAGCTAGAGACTCAGTTCCCAGTCTGAAGACATTCAGGAATGAAAATAATGCTAATGTATTGGTTGCAAATAGTTTTTTGAAGAAATGGATGCTAAGTGTTAACAAGCAAGGCAAAAAAATTAATTGAAAACTGCTGTTTCATTCAAAAGTACACATCAGTCATACTGAGGGGGAAAAAAATATGGTTTACAAAAAATATATGGTTTAACTTGAAAAATGAGTAATGATTTAATTTCAGTATGTCCAAAGAACTGATGCAGCTCACATATACATGTCTTTTTCTTGTGGGCTACAATACCTTGCAAACTGGGCAGGAGACAGTCAGACAGCCAGTGATGGAGACATGCCCAGAACTGGATGTTCAACTGTACATTCTAAACCAGCCCAAGAAAATTATTCATTTCCCTTATTTCCGTTGAAATTAACTATGTACAATTAAGAATCCAATGCACAATAAATGAAATGCTAAAATTCTAGCATTTTTTACAATTTTTTTAAAGTTTATGAAATGAAGTATGTAACATTTTTTGTGTCTTAAAAGCCTTTCCACAAAGAAAAACCATTATTCAAAGGAGAAGGTGGAGTTACACCTGCCATTAAAAAAAAAAGTTTGATACTTAAGAATTGTGTGTCTCACACAAGTGTTCTTTATTCACTAAGTGCTCTGTTTCATGAGGAGGGTAGCCTTTAATGTTCAGTACAGAATAATACTCCATCCCTCTCATTTGTGGATCGGATTTCATCCCTATGAGCTATGTGAAAATCATACAAATCTGAATGGTATCCCCTGAGATTCAGTGCTAAGAAGCCCAGTAATAAATGGATGTCATTATCCTGCTGCCTGTTCACAATCTCCTTAGAAGAAGGGATGGATTCTTTTCACCTTCTCTTTGAGGAGAGGGGCATACTGATTGGCTTTATCAAATACAGTGCACTTTTGTAACTGGATGTTGAGCAGGCACTTTGCTTACAGCCCCATCTATTTCGGTGGCTGCCAAAACAGCTCTACCTGCCAAGACCAAAACATCTATGTGGTGCTCACTGTGTGCTGGTGTGGATAACAGTACGATGCAGAGGGCTCTTGGGAAATCAGTGCCCTCACCCCAGACTGCACTGCAACTCTGGGTAAAGAAGAAAAAAAAGAAGCAAAGCTGATTGCTCCCCTTTCCTTGGGCACTGTAAGCAGTAAATGTTTGTCAGCCAAACCCATCCCCTCAGCAGCAACCCCTTGTCATTTCACTGCATAGCTGTCCCTTTGGCACAACTGTGCCTGAAGGCTGCAGTGTCATGCTGTGCCCTCACAGCCATGCTGAGTACATTCAAGGTGGGCAGGGGTGTTGAGGATACTGTTGGCCCTCAAAGCCAGCACCTCGTCTGGAGCAAGCATGTCACTTGTGCTGTTGAGAAACCATGTATGCCACCTATATATCTGCTGACAAATGCTGCTGTTCTCTCAACTAGTTCTATCCCATTTCTTTCACACCTCACAATTTCTAATCAGTCCTGGACTCCTCCAGGCTAACTCAGTTTATTACTGGACATATTAAAAGCTATAACAAAGTCTAGATGGATTTCCCTTATTTAATATGCTGTGGAAATCAATTGTCTTCCAAAAAAAAAGTGGCATATTTTCTTGCTTCAACACATTTCTACAATATTTTAGTTCCATTTTACATTCATTTTCACACCTATAGTTGCTGCCAAAATATTGTTCTATGTTTAGCATTAAATGTTGGTTTGATGTGAGGGGAGGTTAGCTCCAAGACCTGTGCAGCCTTGTCTTCCCTTTTAACTCAGGTGTTTCCACCAGTCAGATGTGGCAACCTTTTGCTTCTAATTTGATAGACTTAAAATCTTTGTTACTGACTTTGCAGTTCTGTATGTTGGCTTGTATTGGGTTTTTGTCACAAGGTTCTGGCAACAGGGCATCTACAGGTGTGGCTTCTGTGATAAGCTGCTGGAAGCTTCCTCCGTGTCCAGCAGGGCCAGTGTCAGCCATGCAAAGACAGACCTGCCACTGGCCAGGGCTGAGCCCATAAGCAACGGTAGTAACGCCTCTGTGACAACACATTAAAGAAAAATGAGGTATCACACAGAAGTAATTACATCCAGAGAAGAGGGGAGAGAAACCTGCAGACACCAAGGAAGGGGAGGAGGCACTTCAGGCACTGGAGCTGAGATTCCTCTGCAGGCTGTGGTGCAGACCATGGTGAGGCAGCTGTGACCCTGCAGCCCATGGAGAACCATGGCGGAGCAGAGATCCACCCACAGCCCATGTAGGAGCCCCAGAGGTAGGAGCCCAAAAGATGGCTGTGATCCCATGGAAAACCCATTCTGTGCAGGCTCTGTGGCTTTGTGGAGAGAAGAGCCCGTTCTAGAGCAGGTTTGCTGACAGGACTTGTGAGCGCATGGGGGACCCATGCTGGAGAAGCCTGTTGCTGAAAGTCTGCACCCTGTGGAAAGTGACCCATGCTGGAGCAGTTCACGAAGAGCTACAGCCCAAAGGAAGGACTGAGTGGACAAATTCATGGAGGACTGTCTCCTCTGGGAGGGACCTCACACTGGGGAAGGACTTAGTTCCCTGAGCAGTAGAAGAAGCAACATGTGATGAACTGACTGTAACTCCCATTCCCCATCTCCCTGCACTGCTGGCGGGGAGAAGGTAGAGAATCTGTGATAAAATTAAGCCCAGAAAGGAGACAGGAGTGGGGGGAAGGTGTTTTAGCATTTGATTCACTTCTCACTATCCTGCTCTGATTTTGATTGGTAATAAATTCAAGTAATTTCCCCAGGTTGGGTCTCTTTTGCCCATGACAACAATCAGTGAGTGATCTTTCCCTGTCCTCAGGAGCCTTTAGTTCTATTTTCACTCCAGCTGAGGAGTGACAGAGAAGCTCTGTCAGGTGGGCACCTGGCATCCAGCCACAATCAACACACAACAGGACTTCTGGGATGACCTCCCTAAAGCAAGAAGGTCTGACACTGAATCTGTAGTAACCACTTTTGTTGAGTAATCTGCTTTTCCTCTATCAGCTGGTAAGGTATGAGGATTACTTACTCCTGGGTAAGGAGGTGTGGGAGTTGATTCACAACTAGCAATCATTGCTTCTTAGCTAGAGGAGCTATGATCATTGCTCCAGGTAACCTCTTGGTATGGTAGACCATACTTGGGATGGGAAGAACGTGATGGATAACTGACTAAGGGACAGGGATTTTCCCATGTGTTTGAATACCAGCTCCAGGCTCTTACAGCAAATCCTCCCAGGGCAGAAGGACTGGGTATGGCAGTGCCTTGGTTTGAGTGCTGGCCAGGGTCTGAAGATGGCACAGCTGGAGCAGAAGATATGGTCGCCAGCAGTTTTACTTGATGAAACAAAATTCCTGAGGAAGTGAAGAGCAAAGAAAGGAGAAGACACTGTTCCAGCTCATTTCTTTCAAGAATATTTTCATTTAGTTTTATTTCAATGTTTTTGCTGGAATGACATTAAAGGGGTTTCTTATTAGACATGAGTCACAGATAATGGAGTCTCCTTGGTTTGGGAGGCATCATGTATCTGTGTTGCTCAGAATAACCTGATGGTGTCAGTGTAGCCACCGGCTTATCTCTGAGTAAGGCTTATGGTTATCTGTCGCTCTGGCTGCTAGCCGTCCAGTGGCCACGGCAGCAACAATGTTGGTGTCCACGGGCGTGGCTACCAATGACCCATCGGTGGTTGTGTGCTGCCTGAGAAAGCAGGAAAGGCAGGCTGCAGCAGTGCTGTTGCCTAGCAACTCGGCAAGTGTAAAAGAGAGAGGGCCAATGCTGTGTCTTTAGTTCCGACTTTATTTCCACCCCGAAGAGTGGGAGGTGTGGTCGGAAGGGGGACAGGCAGGCAAAGGTCCCGTGAGGGGGGCAACAACAGATTTAAAGGGGGCTGGAGAGAGAGGGGAGCAAGGGAGCAAGCCAGTAAGGGAAGGACATGAGGTAACAGGGAACAAATCGCAACTTATCAGGGGAGGAACAGATACAAACCAACCAATAGAGAACCGAACTGAACAGAACCTTCCAGAGCTTCATAAACAAGGAATAGACTGCATTATTAAACATAAGGGGTTTGAACCAATGAAGAGAAAGGAACAGTGAAGCTTCTGGAAGGGAGGGATGAGATTCTGCGGGAGTGACACACAGTGGGTGTCAGCCCTGGATTTGGGCCTCGCCCTTGTATCCGCCCTCCGGGTCGGAGTCCTGGGTGGGGAATTCCACCCACTGTATGGCACTCAGCCCCAAAGTGGGCTGGGCCACCGCAACAGTTATCTTCATTCCACCTGGCTGGCCAGATAGTAATGGTTAAGGATTTCCCCATGATGAGCATTTTCATGCTTTTTCACATCCTCCTGCAGTTCACAGTCTGAAAGCCCATTTTGCTTGTAAAGACAAAACTACAGAGGCAGGGTTAAGCTTTTTGTAGGGTTAGGCATTGTGGCATTGCTGCAATTGATTTCACTTGACTATATTACACAACTGAAGCGAAAAAAAAGGGGAGAATAGGCCAGGACTAGAGGAAACATCCCTTCATGAAAGATCTAAGAACTCTATTTCCTATTAACTCCCCTGGACTGATCAATGTTTTTGACAGCATCTGCCAGCAAAAGGAATCCTCCTTATTTCATGTTGACAGTAATCACAATCCCCACCAGGTGCTAGGCAAGAATTCTGACTTCACTCAGCACCAGGCTGGATCAGGCTCAGCACCATTCTGTAACAAATGCATACACTATCGGTATGAGTTCCTAACCGTGGGAAGGCAGGAAGCACAAGAGACTTTTAAGCAGTGTTCAGCTGCATGCTCAACACTCTGAGAGTCTCTACTGCTACAGACAGTCATAGAGGTTGTGTTGTTCAGGAGCTGAGCATATACCTTTCTTGGCATAAGGTTGATTTTTCTTTGGTCCTCCAATAGATCACCACTATGAGTCCCACACAGTGGATATAAAAGAAATCTCTGTAGATGTAAGATGTTTATGTAAGACTTGTGATTTCTTAGCAAGTCTTTTTCTGCTGAAGTGTCTGTCCAGTTGTCAAAAGGACTGCATCTGCCATGATCTTCTCTTCAACATGCCATCCTGCTCAGTTCAGGTAGGTTGCAGCTGTCTTCAGCACACAGCACTTCAGGTTATTCCTCAGGTTGTAGCTCATGGTAGGCAGGCCAGATGACAGGCTCAACGAAGACATATTTTGCCTTGAGTTTTGGTGCTGGATCACCGGACTTCAAAGAGTTATCTGTCTGACGCCAGAGGGGAGGATTGAGTTTTCCCAAAAAAAGCACTCACTGGACTGAGTAGTTATCAGTATCTCTGAGACTACAGGCATGTGATTTAGCTACCTACCCATACATGATGATTATGAATGCCTGCTACTATTGTAACTTGATACGAGTTTTGACCTGCCTTGTTGTTAAGAGTCTTCTTTCATATTCACGTTTCTGCATCTTCATTTTGTCCAGTTTTATCAGATAAAGTTTAGCAGACTGTGGGCAGAGCATGAAGTAATCCAACAAACTGACAAATCCTCTGCTGCCATATTAGATACCCTAAACCTGCAGGTAAAAACAAACATGGTGAATTAAAAGTCCACAGGGAGCTCAGTGGTGCAGCACTAAGAGAAGCTAGCCCCATTTCTTTCAGTTTGTCATCTTTCCATAACCCAATGAAGCACACAACAGCAAGCTACAACAGAGAAGAGCAAGCTGTGTGTAAACAGAAAGAACTGTAAAATTTAACTCGGCTCACATCTGGGAAAATTATTACCTGTCTGAAACTCTGAAAACTGCTCTGGGGTCTCAGCAGTGTCTAATTTTTAAGGCTTGTTCCTGAAAGAACTTCATATAATAAAGTAACTAAATTCATCCAAGCAACTTAAAAATCTAATGATATACTAGACAAATTGAATGAATCATTCCAACTACATAGCCAGCTCCTCTGGGGGATAATAATCAAAACATAGTTAATGATACAGATTCTTCCCTTCAAATGCCTATTGGCCTTTGTAAAATAACTGCAAGAAGTGTATGGATTGAGGTAGCATAACCTGCAAAAAGCTCACTAAACAATGCTGTCCTTTCAAATTAATTTTACAGTGTGTATTTGCCATCCATTTTGCATAATAAATAAATACAGCTCACATAGCATTGTTTTTGTACACAACTACCACTGTAATACAATATAGACCTTCCCATTCAAAAACTTTAGGAATTATAACTGAAAGTGCATTCAATGTACTTCTGCCAAGACCTTTATTAGATCTAGCAATGATAAGTGGACACCTGGAGCCTCGTCAGTACCTTCCTAGATGGAGATGTAATACCTTTCCTTCATGCCCACACAATACCACCAGGAAGAGACTAATAAAGAGACAGGGAGTACTAGTGATAATGAAAATAAAGGTTTACTGAAATAACACAAGCACGGTTCACACCCTTTGAAAATAATTACTTTTGGAAATTTGAGGTCTACAGGCTGCAAAAATGTCTTCTTAGCAACACTTTGCCAACAGCAGAGTTTCTGTGCCTAAATGGAGATTTCAAAAAGTACTGAACAGAAAGTAATTTTGAGTGAGAAAATAAAGTGAAATGCCACTGATTTGAGAAGATGAAAAAACATTCTGTTGAAACATTCTTTAGACCCAAATATTTTGTAAGAGAAGTTCTATTTAAGTTGCCATCTTCTATTGAAGAAGTCTATTGTGTATACTCTAAAACTTGAGTTAATCAGGACAAAATTAGACATTTAAAAGCATTCTGATTTCATTGAACAGTCATAAATCAAGTCCTGAAAAATGATTTATTTAATTCAGTGTGTATATTTCCTTATATTCACTTACTGAGGTCCAGGCATAACTTTACCCTGGAAAGAGGCAAGTAAAGCTGTGTTTATGCAGCAGGTACTCAGACACTATGTTGGTGAGATGTTCAATTAGTTTTAAGTTCTCATTAAAAAGGTCCTTCTCCTTTATCATTTTCTAAGAAGCTATAGAGGTTGTTGCGTTCACCCTGCAGGAATTCTCCATTTAGGGGCTCAGTAGAACATCAGCAAATATGTGTTAGGATTTTATAGGTTAAATGTTGTGTGACTTTTTCCACAAAACAGCTCTTTTAGAAGGGATTGTACAATCCCTTGTTTGGTTTTTGGTATTGGCCCAGCCACTGTCAAATTGGAAGACAACAAAAAGTGGAAAGCTTAAGTTCCACCTGACATCAAGGATTTGTTTCATGTAACAATACTTGACTCCTTTGACCAGAAAGAAGTTTAAGCAGTCTGTCAAAGAGAAACTCCAGTTCAGGTGTCTCACGTGGGGCAGCAGACCAGTGCCCAGGCTTCCTACAGGGAAAATAATTCCTAACTGCTTCCTCTGTGTTGGTAACAAAAATTTCCCTAACTTTACAAGGCCCTCCTCTCCCACCCACAGAGAGATGCTGCTCTGAGACATGGAGGATGGCACTAGGTCTCTCTACTCATATGAAAAAACATCAAGAAGAAAAAAGGGTCTCAGAGCCACAGTGATACTCACAGATTCCTCTGCAGAGAGACTCCTGTCTCTGCCTGGAATGCTGTAGCTGCAATGCTGTTACTTCCTATATCTGAAAACAACACTAGGTTAAGAATCCATGCTTTATACCTCAAACAAAGTTCCTGACTTTCCAAGAAGCAGTAAAAAAAAAAAATTTAGAAAAGTAAAGAACACACTTAGAGCAGTGGAAAAGGCATTGCATCTCCTTTCCTAGTTCATACACATTGCTGTAGCTTCTCACTACCCAAGGATATGAAGGTAGTACCTGTTGCATTTGACTGTAGGAATAATTTTTTCAGAGTTATGAGGATATGAGATCATTTGACTAATCAAATTTTAAAAACCTTCTTCGCTTTTTTGTTACAGAAGTATTAAGGTAGAACTACAGAAGAAGGAAACCATATTCTGATTTTTCAGTGCCAGATAAAAAAAACCTTGACATAAAGCTGAACAGATGATGATATTGAAGATGTACTACTGGTGAATGAAGAGACTTACAATTAAAATTTCCAGTCCTGGCTGTTAGTGACAAATAACCAGAATTATTCCTCATCCATACACATGCTGCACATATGTGTTTTTACAGAAATATGCCCTGAATATGTAACTATGTAGAAAAGAGCCAAATTGGATGCAGAAAGGTATTTTCAATTTCCCTACAAGCACTTTCTATAATAAAGGCATATACATAAAGCTTCACTATTTGAAAGCAAAATAAATTTATCTCAAGTGATCACCTATGACATGCTCATCTGTTATCCTTTAATCTAAATTCAAAAGTACAAAACTAAATACAGATTCTTATGTGATCTTCCTTCTTCATCAGGGGTGTATCCAAAAGGTTTACCAGGATGAGCTGAAAAACACATACACTTCAAATTCCAGCACTGGATGTTAGGCAACCCAAATTCCTTACGTAACCTGTGGGATATGGCTGATTCACCTGAAGTGGATTATTCAGGTTTCTGTGACCTGGATAGCACATCTTCAGCACTGCAGCTTTGCACAACTCCCACTTTGGAAACTCAGCTGTCTTTGCCAAAAGAACCAGAGGTCACACAGAGAACTGAAGGCAGATATTCTGAGTCCCTGACCTGCAGTCTAACCCAGTGAGTTAGCATCCATTAGCTATCAAAACAAATGATCCAATTCCACCTCTATAGGGCTCATTGCTGCACTGTCCACATTAGACCTCTCACACTTTATACTTGGCAAAAAAAGAGGAGCCATTACCAATGTGGCAGCCAACAGACTGTGGATTTGGGGGGATTTTGGCCACAGTGACAGAAAAGTCCTAGCCTCATGGAATGAAAGTGAGGTTGGGAACCATATCCTAATCATCATGTTCAACATCATGTCATATTTGGGAACAAATTATTACTTGGACTTGAAAGAGTTGTTATTCCTCAGCAGCACCTGTTCAGTTTATTTTATGTTCATCTCTGTGCAACTGAAATACAGCTTTGTGGTTTGCTGCATACAAAGCCTTTGCTGCACATGTCTGTTCTTACACTAATCTTCAGCTAAGGAAATGTTTTTCAGACAGGAAGTTTAATGAGAAAAATATTGTGAAACTAGAGGACATAAAAAGAATGTGCTGTAGCTGATACAAATCATGGCTTGGGTTTTCTTCAGATTAGTTTAGCTTTATTTTATTCAGACTAATACAGCCTCCATCCTTCCTCAAGCCTGTTTACTCAGCTGGAAGTACACAGGGTCCAATTTGCCCTCCATTGCCCTTCCACATTAGTATTATTCAGTGATATGGGTAATGAGACTGCAGGCATGTTTGCATGCATTTGTTCATCTGTACTACCTGGCTGCCTCTTAAAATGAATTTACAGGCTCAAAGAACCATTTCATTCAGTTTATAGAAGGACAAAACACATCAAGAAATACTTTCAGGAGCTTTAGGCACTAAAAATACCAGAGTGAGTATACATAATAAAATTATTTTTATGGGCAACTGGGAAGAGATCACTGCTTCCACACATCAAAAATACAGTATGCACTCATGCAAGTCATTTGTATCTAACTTGCAAATACAAAATAAATTTCATATCAGAGACCCAAATTTGAAGCTTTTATGTGCAGAAAAACGCCCACTGAAATTTCAGGCAAGACAAATTGAAGCTTTGGCAGTAGGCAAGAACAGCTATTTCTGAAACACGCACAGAACACAGAATGTTATAGGCTGGTTTTATGCTATTGTGGAAGGATCCCTATGGAAGTGATTTTTATTACTGTTATTAGCAGAATCTGGTTGTTGGGTTGAAACAGAAGACGCAATGCCTGTACCACAAACCATCATCATGTAGTTTGTGCTTCCGTATTCATGAAGTGACACAGTTCCACTATTTTAATTATTTCCTTGCAGGAACAGCCACCGTTTTTCTTCTCAGGTTCACTAGCCTTACAGTGGATCTTCCTAGGTGTCTAAAATCTTCCCTTTACTTCTTCTAAAGCTGAAATTATTGTTCACACCACACCCAGCAACTTTTGTTTTATTGCTTTCTAAAACTTTTTCCTGTGGCCACTGCTGCACTTCTTTTTACTTGTTTAAAACCAGTATCTCATTTTAAATAGACCGAAATGTGTGAAACCTCTCTGTACCAAATCTGACATCAATTCACATGTACACAAAACAGAAGAGCTGCTGATTCACATTCATTTAGCTCTCTCAAAAACTGCTCCAAGGATAAATGATCTAATATGTTGCATTAAAAAAAATACAAGCCAAAGGTTAAAAAAGCCCCAAACTCTATTTTTTGCAATTTGGAAAATGGTAATTTATATGAATTTTAGTTTATACCTACATCAGAGATTCCTATTCTGGTTGGAACTGTGAGTATGTAGGCAAGAAATTTAACCAATACTGTAACTCATGTCGTTATATCAACATTAGTTGGTATACTACTCCTAATAGAGAAAGTTTTCAATGTTTCCACCAACATTCAGCTCTTCTCTTAAAAGCAAACAAGAAACAATAGTAAGTACCTCACTAAATATTCAGTAAGTTTTCACAGTTCATTTTTTCAAAACAATCATTTGGGATCATAGCTTATTCACTTGTGACAATAAAAATACACAGCAATGAGAGTAGTTTATAATAGAATTAGGAAAATCTACAAACATATTTGAAAAATATTAACAAACTATTTACACAACCTTAAATCAATGTAAATTAAATTCAGAGGAGAGAATGAAACTTTTTTTTAATTTAAAAATAAGATTTAAAAAAAAATACAGGACAGAAAAATTTGCAATAGGAATGAAAAAAATAAACTATAACTTAAATCAATTTTTAAACCCCACAGCAGTATTACATGAATTAAATAAACAAAGATAAATAAAACCCAATACATTGCCTATCAGCTGAACATATTCTTGCATTTTCAGATTTGATTAAAAGTATACCAGAGTAAGCTTTCCTGTTTTGATATTACTCAGTCATTCACCTCTACATTACCCATTCAGGCATAACCAGTGTTAAACCTCGTAATTTTCAACACCATTATGAACATCATTCAGCATTATTTGAAAACAGTCAAGATTAAACTAAGAACAAATAAATAAAACTCAATCACATGTCCATGCCTGAGCTACAAAATTCAAAATGTTGGTTTACAAAAATTGGTATTATTTTTCCGCCTGTTAAGAAGACAGTGATAATTTTTTATCTGTAGACTACGCTGTGATATACAGATACCAGTCTTGGGAATGTGCATACTTACCCAGAAATGCACAGAAATTAGAATTTAATTTTCATATTTTCTAACTTGAAAACCACATGTAAGTTTGAAAACCACATATAACTGTAAGTTATTCTTACAGTTATACAGGTGATACTTAGAGAGCCCTTGTTGTTACAACTGGCTTCAATCATTCTGCCATAGTCTGGACAAGACACAAGATGCCACTGGATGATTTCAGCAGAACTGAAACCCTAGGCCTAATGCAGTCCACAGATACAAGTATTTCAATGCCTTCTAAGTTCAAAAGCTCAGCCACTGAGAAAGTAGTAAAAAAATCTTTTGAAGAACATATTCTGAAGTATCCAGTCACATAGTATGTCACCTAACTATGGACACTGTATTTAGAAGCACCTCTTCTTCCCAAAAGTCCTAGCATAATTCAGCATCACACATTTAGTTTTGAGATCCTAATAGTTCAACTAATTTACAATTAGATTCAACGTATTAGTGGCAGAAAATCATCTCCCTCAGCCTGTTTGCCACACTTCTTACGATGCAGCCCAGGATACAGGTGGTTTCCTGTGCTGCAAGTGCACACTACCAGGTTGTGTTGAACTTCTCATCAACCAAACATGGTAACTTGAACAATAAAATATACTGAATTCTTTCTGTGAATGGCAATGTGACTTGTCATGACATGCTGGTTTTGACTGAGGTGGAGTTGATTTTCTTCAGAGTAGCTAGCACGGGACTGTGTTTCGGATTTGTGCTGTTGATAACTCAGGGATGTTTTCCTTATGGCTGAGCAGCACTTACACAGCGCCAGGGTGTTTTTTGCTCCTTACACCATCTCACCATTGAGAACAGACTGGGGCTGCACAAGGAGGTGGGAGGGGACACAGCTGGCACAGCTCACCCCAACTGACTCCAGGGGTATTCCATACCACATGATGTCATACTCAGCCAACAGAGCTGGGGAAGGAGGAATGCATGAATGTTTGGAGTGATGGTGTTTTGTCTTCCCAAGTCAGTGTCACATGTACTGCAGCCCTGCTTTCCTACGGTTGGCTGAACACCTGCCTGCCCATGGAAAGCAGTGAATTAATTCCTTATTTTGCTTTGCTTGTGTGCATGGCTTTTGCTTTACCTATCAAACTTACTGATTGTCTTTATCTTGACACATGGGTTTCTACAGCTTTACTCTTCCAATTTTCTCCCTCATCCTGTTTGGGATGACTGAAAATGACTGAGCGGCTGTGTTGTGCTCCGTTGCTGGCTGGGGTTAAACCAGGACACATGACATTCCACTTGGTGTCTTCTCAACCATGTATTTATAGAGTAATGAATCAAAATAAACTATCAGAAATATCTAAAGAACAGCTCAGAACATGTTTTTAAACAGTTATGTATATTAATAAAGACTCATGCATAGAAAATTTATTCTTAAAATTCCAAATATATGAGAATCCAAGACTCACAACTCCTCCTCAAGATTGAAAATGATTGTGTACCTGAACTACTCTACCAGCTGCGTGATGGAACCTCTCTTTCAAAGCAACAGATCAGAGGACAGATTCACAGACATTATTTAATGTGTTATCTTTTATTTTAGACATCAGGATTTTTCAAATGAAATCTCAAATCTCTTATCTTAGGAGAAGACAGCAAGCTACCATTCTTCAGTCCTACCAGGAGTTATCCCACACTGCAAATAAACCAGCTACTTTTAATGGTTTTCAGGGAGGGGTTCATTGGTTCTTTATGTTCTCTTTGTGCTTCTCAGGAAACCAAATTTTGCTAAGTCAGAAGATAATATCCACTCTTCTCAACAAAATGTGTGTTGTTCTGATATTACGTTAGGATGAAACTCAGTAACATTGTCTATAAGATTTCTTAAATGTGTAATAATGACAAACATTAATAAATCTTAAGAACACAGTTTCTACTAAAACAAAAGTCCTGAGAAAGATTTGAAGGGAAAGAAAGGGAAGGTTTGAAGGATTCAAGAATTTTTTTCTTGAAGGACTTCAAGGATTTTCTTGTAGGTTTGAAGGATTTCAAATTGGATCATAAAAGTCTATCTGATTTTTCCTGACTGAACAATTCTTTCTGAAGATTAGTTTCAGAAACATTACTTTGAGAAACTAGTAACATGATAGGGACATTCTATTAAATTAAAAAGAAATTAATACTTTTACCATTTTAGAGGCCTCTCATTCAAGGAATAAAGTTCAGTACTTCCTAAAATATCAAGCCTCTCCAAATTCTCCCTTCTGTCCCCCGAATACTCAGAAGAGGGACAGAAGTGACCTAGCAGTCTTAAGCATGTTACATATTGATTACTAATGTTATGATGAACAGGGAACTGAGAAGAAGTAGGTTTACAAAGAAAATCCAACAATATGAAGACATGTGAGAACTCCTGAATCCATCAAATTAGCACTTCTTTTCGAGAATCAGGCAAGATTTTCATGGATATCATTTTATGGAATGTATAACTAATACTCCAACCTCCAGGTTTGTCTTTCAGTCATTTAAGCAAGCGCCCTGGAATCTGCAGGTTTTCTGATTTGCCACTCGCAGCCCGAGGTGGAATGGCTCCGGAGGCTTTGCGGGGTGTGCAGGGTGCCGGGAAGTGGCTCCGTGGCCCCACAGCCACTGTGCACACAGTGGGCGACGGTGGGGGGCAGCAGTGCTGGGACACGGCCGCTCATCCCCGCCATGGCACCATCCCCGCATCCTTTGCAACCACGGGCTCTGCCGGGGCGAGCGCTCTGTGCCCCGGGCTTGGTGCTCCACGCACGGTGACACTGACTGACACAGTAACCCGAGGAAACAGAACACACACTTCTATGCCCCACAATAAACATACCAAATCTAGCTAAATTTTTGGTTCTATTTTGGAATAAGGTTCAGAACTGCACAATCTGCTATGATAACTGATTAGCATTAAAAATTTTAACCTATGTTTTATTCATAGAATATTTAAATATTGGCACGTAAAATGAAATATTATTTCCCTGTATATTTCAGAGCCTAGAATAGTGTGTGTGTGTGTGTGTGTGTGTGTGTGTGAATCGGCGGGGGAGGGATAAAAATTAATACAGCCATCACTTTATTATGTACGTCCACATTCTTTTCAATTTCAACCACTGCACAAGTCTTTCCACCGACTTCCTCAAGCTTCTTTTTGTTTAAATATTGGTGCCAATACTACTTTAAAGAAATTCTAAGCTCTCTATGAATGGCATAAAAAATAGTTGAACATTAGGCTTAAAATATAAATTAATAAAACATCGCACCTATTTTTAAAAGGATAGGTAAATTTGGATCAAATGTTATACATCCACAAAAGTTCAAAGTTCAAGTGATTTTTAAGAAGCACTTTTTGTAACTTTCAATGGATCATCAAAATCCATTAATTCAACAAAGGGACACCCAACATTGGCAGTAACTGTATTAAGACTTTAAAAGAGCTGATCTAAAAATTGGTTACAAACACCATTCATGACAATTCTTACCCTTCTTTCCTGAATTAACTGTTTACAAACAAACTATTACTTCCTGCACAATCTACACATATTAAATCCTGATATCGTGTCTTTTATTGTGTCGAGTTGCATGGCTGCTATTTAAGGTAGACTGTTTAAGGTAGTCCTGTTAGACTATGCAGCAAACACAGTAAGCAGCATAACTGAAAACACTGAAGCCGTGAATTTCTTCTAGGTTTTTCACAGTCATCTCAAGCTGATATTTGTATAGATACAGAGGGCTAAGGTAAGCACATAATTTTTCCAGATACAGGAAGACTAAGCTGGTGCTTTGGCAATCATTGACATTTTACTAGATCTGAAGGATGCTTTCTTTGGTTGACTGCTTCCATACTTAAAGGAACAACAACATAGTACCCTATTAAATGTGTTAATTATGTTACTGTACATGTTAGTAGCAAATCTATATTTATGTATAAATATTTTAAATACTTTTATTTTCAATATACAAACACTTAGACCAATTCCAGCTAATAATGACTAAATAAAAGTAAATATAAAATTTTAACCTTTATTGACAATATACTCTTCTTTATGGTACATTATGCTAACTAACTACATCTGCATTTTTAAAAAGTAATCATTCTAGTATCTGCACCATGCAACTTCTTTATTGATTATTGCTGATTCAAATCCTTGAGATATAGGGAAAACATGCTTCCTATCTGCATAGCTTACCCTGAAATAATTAATCACTCTTGCTGACATAAAGACATGAACACTTTACACTAACATCATATCTAAGCTGAAAGATAACTGTAAGATGTTAGATTTCACTATGTAAACACCCACATTTATGTGCATTTATAAAACCTCTCTGAGAAATGTTTAGGAAGTAGTCTGCTTCAGTTCTAAATGTTCCCTTTTATAGTGCGGTGATGCAGGACTACTTTTGCATATCATAAATAACTGGCAGTATCAGGGAATTTCAAACACATGTAGCAGGAAAAAAAGACATTATTATTATAAAGACAGACCTACTAATCAAAACACTAAAAAAAATTCAAGGCAGAATAAGGCAGTGAGAAATCTAACCATCAATGTAAACATCAGTGCTCCTACCAAAAATAAGGAAAAAGAAAAAAAAAAGGAAAAAGAAAAGAAAAAAAAAGAAAAAGAGCTAGCATCAAACTGAATGAAGACTACATTCCAGTTGCTTGCTTTTGGTATTAACCTCAAAAGAAAAGGAATCTCTCTGGAAAGCCAATTTGAAAGTAAATATGCATAAAGTTAAAACAATCAACTCGCATTAATCTCAGAACAGAATCAAGACCATTACTAAAATAATGCCTGGGGCATACTCGTGATGCCTATGACTGGATTTTAATTGACTTGAAGACTGTCATAGTCCTATTATCATAAAACCTGTAACACACTTCCAGCATGGAGAACCCATCTGTGCCCACCATCCATCTGTTTACACATGATTGGCAAAGTGGTAGGGAACTCGCAGTGGTTGCCTCTGCCTGAAAGGAATAAACCACAGGATCTTCCAGTGAGTGCCAAAAACTTCTGAGAAGGTCTGCTGCCAGGGCTTTCGGGGCTTCGATCTACAGAAGACAGCATTATTAGTGAAAGACAGCATGCCCACAGTGCACTTCAGTCAGCTACAACAATGTAGGTTGGCTGGGGATCCATTACTGGACTCAGACGAATTGTGTCCAAGCATCACAAATACAACTTTTACTTCATTATGACATGCAGCTGAGACTTAACTTTGGAGAACAGAAACTATCTGTGCCATCAATCAAACAAAGGCAACTTTTGAAGCAGAGGAGACCTCAGAATCAATGAAATGTATGTAAAACACAGCAGAAAGTATCTTTTGATCTGTACTTTTGAAAGAAAATATAGTTCCACTGGCTTTGAGTAGGGAAAGAATAGGAACAACGTGAGGCTATTTTGGGTACAACCAATATTAAAAGATTTGTGAGCTGCTGCTAGAGATAGGAAATACAGAGCACAGCACCATGCAAAATCATCTTAACAAAGTGCCTTTCGTTCCTTTACTGTCTCAGCCAGTTTAAAAAAACAGCTACTCCCTTAGCATTTCAGCAATGTAGAAAATTTGCAGAACTTACATGTCTTCACAACAGTTTGACATTTTTTCTATACTTGTTGTGTCCTGTTGAAGAAAACAGAATGAAAATATTTACATTCCTAACTTTTAAAATGTCATTAGGAAAGCAAGTAAATTAAACAGGGAATGAATTATTAGTGTACACTTCTTTGACATTAGTTCAGTAGGTTGCATATTACACATATGCCATATTAGTTTCAAGTGAATGTGAGATTACACACACAAATTTTACTCAAATTTACTGTTAAATTATTTTTACAAACATGATACAAAACTATACTGTGTAGTTTGACTGCAATATTGAAGAATGTCAACAAAAACTTACAGTATTATTACAGCTAAAATGAATTCAGACATGACAATTATTTCATGGGACATTTAAAAGCAATGTGTATGAGGTACACTCTTGCTGTACTTTCCGCAAGCACTCGTTCCAGACTTGGAGTATTCCACTGTGATAACCACAGGAAAAGTCAGTAAAATGTAATTATTAACAGATGTAGCCAGAAGTTTTAAAACCATTATCTTCATGAGTATTATAATGCAAACAGCACTACTAGAAATACACCATGAGTTTCTACAGTTCCTACAGTTAAATACCAAATACAAAAAATACACTTTTAAAATAAAACAAAAGCTAAATAATGTGCAGAATGAAGGCAACTGCAGCTAACAGCAGCTTAAGTTCATACTTTACTTTTCTTAACATGATGTAGTAAGTCACAAAGTTTCATAATTAAAAAATCAATTTTAGCTTAGATCATCCCCAAATATAACTTTTAAAACCAGCAATAGTGCTTTTTTCCTCTCTTTTCACTATGTACTTCACAAAAAAAAGAGCTTCCTTTGCGAGTATCACATAGGGTTTTCAATACATATTTCTAGTTCATTATGTCCCAAAATCACTTGTGAAGATCAAAACACAATTAATTGAAATATTTCTAATGGTTTCAACTCCTTTTAATTGGTAGTTAGATATTTGGCTCTACTTTTCATTGATTCAGGCATGCACATAATGCACCTGTCAGGTTACAGTAGCATTTGAGTAAGACCAAGAGCTAGTCTCAGTTGTACCAAGCATACAGAGACACAAGGACTGTGGTTTAATTAGACTGCAACTTGTCATCTGGAAACACTACCTAGCAATAAAACGCACACTGTCTTCCTTGATTGTTCCTGCCATCAGTGCATGCAATTCAGTGCAGGCACTGCTGGGACTCTGCCCCTATCTTTCAAAAGTTTTAAGGGGAAAGGGTGAAATGCAAGAGGGAAATAATGTACAGGAAGATGATTCCCTGCTCCACCAGACATGGGTGGCCTCAACTCCTCTGCCAATTTTTGTCCTTCTAATCCATTTAGCAGCTCTGGTGAGTTTTGGAAAAGGATCCCTCATCACATGCTAAACAGCAAATACCTTCATTCTGTCCATGACTTACCCAGCTGAATTCCAGACACACTATGGCAAAGGAGAGAAGTGCCCTTTTCTCACCACAACCCAACAGGATGCACAAGTTCTTCCCCCAGAAGTATGTGTAGAAAAGGTATGCCCACAGCAGATCACGTAAATCATTCTGGTCCCATCATTAGGTGGGTTTTAACACTGAGGGAGGAAAGCACTGGAGGCAGCCAACTGTAAATACTCTATGTTGTTTTGATTCCCACAGATAAATCGTTGCTCCTCTAACCTTACAGACCTGTCTTCCCTCACCTGCTGCAAGTTTCAGGAAAGCATTACAAGACATAAGTCTTTCTCCTTGTTAGGGCAGGACCTGACTGCACAGCAAAGGGATATTTTGCTTCCTTGGACAGGCTTTTTATTCAGCTTTTGTCAGAACAAACACCATCTTTGCTGACCACAGAAATTCATACATGGCTTTTTGAATAAAAAGGACTAAGTGAACAAGAGATTACTTCCACGGCATTTCAGCAAGGTGGTTAGCAGCATTTTCCTGAAATATTATTGCTCCTTCTGTAACTGCAAAATATCTCAGCTCTGGGAATTATTCTCTGGTCAACTCAAAGCTTTCTATCCAATAGTACAAAATAATACTGGCGTGTTTGAAACAATAATGGCACATTGTCTTTTTTTAAACAATCACATGCTAGTCCAGACTCTAAATTGATTTGTAGCTATGGAAGATTAAATCTATCATTTCAACGAAGGAGCCTTTAAACCAGCTTTGGGTGCAGTAGTAACATGACCAAATACCTTAAATATGTCTTTTTGCTATCTTTCTGAACATTGTAGTCCTTATTAATTAATACACTTGTACTTCTCCTCAAAATATGTGTTTGAGATTTTTTGAGGAATTCACAGGTTGGGAAGTAGAGGCTGTATTTCATTTTAAGTGTTGTCATGGCATGTTATCAAGACCTGAAAGATTCTCACCAGGGTTTGCTCCCCTCAAAAATTTAACCAATTACATTAACTAAATTAAAGCACCAAAACAGGAACTGCAGAATTAATTTCCTTTCCTTTCCTTTCCTTTCCTTTCCTTTCCTTTCCTTTCCTTTCCTTTCCTTTCCTTTCCTTTCCTTTCCTTTCCTTTCCTTTCCTTTCCTTTCCTTTCCTTTCCTTTCCTTTCCTTTCCTTTCCTT
>VZRZ01006591.1:42757-58317 GCA_013398175.1 Climacteris rufus
CCCTTCCCTTCCCAACCCTTCCCTTCCCTTCCCAAACTTTCCCTTCCCTTCCCAAACCTTCCCTTCCCTTCCCAAACCTTCCCTTCCTTTCATCCTTTCTTCCTCCCTTCCTTCCTCCCTTCCTTCCATCCCTCCCTTCCTTCTCTTCCCTGTTTTCTTTACCTCTTTTCTCAACTTAAAATGCCAACATATACTTTAGATCAGTTTTGCTTTACAGTACAGGAATTGGGACTGGGCATAAAGTCCTTTGTTTCTGGGATACTTTTTCAGAATTAAAAAAAAATTCAGAGCCACATTTTAAAAGCTGTAAACTATGGAAGAATCATTGCTCTGAAGTTTAGCTGCTTAACAAGTGCTAGTGATTGAACTTAAGAAACAAAATACCCCTCATAACTTCCCTCCCCCAACACTGCTGCAAAATAGGCTCATTTGAAATGTACTTTCATTTGAGAGTGAACCAATTTACCTTTTCACATGAAAGTAAAACTTCACAGCACCCCAGGAAAGTCAGCAGCCCCTCTGGAGACAGGAGATGAAGGAAAAGGAGAGGACCACAGTTGAGTTTTGACCTGTTATTTAAGGTTTTCTTCTCAGACATGAGTTTTCTTCTTTTGGAGACAGAGGACCACAATAACCACTATTCTTCTGAATGGCAATGTGTTCTGCTCATTAACACATCTCACAAATGGCTTTCAATCAGAATATCATCTCTCTTAATTATGCATTTGATGTATACCAAGGTTTTGCTACAACATCAGAATTACTGTGTTCACCCTAAGAGGCTTTGGCTGTCTGCATCTACTATCAGCTTGGATTACTATTAATACAAATAGAACTCTGCTAAGATTTTTTTTTCCCCCAGACTCACAGCTAATGCTAACGTTAAAACCTTTTGGAGAACTGGCACTCATCCAAAAGTTTGAAGTAACTTGGTATGAGCAAACATAGCATATATGTGGAGTCCTAGTAACCTCTAACACTAAAAATCCCTTAAAATTTACAACTGAATACAAAATGAAATAGAAAAACACACAACTGATTAATCTCACATATGGATCATCTGGATCCCCAAAGTCATCAGCCAGATTTGAAATAAAAATTATTCCTGCACCTCATTTTTCAGAGATACATACCCAACGACAAGCATTTTAAAGCAACTAGAGAAAAAAATCATACCTTCATGAGATAGGCAAAAGAAATTAGAGGAAATAAACACAGGAATCATTAACAATGTATCAGTTTAAAACAACAGGAAAAGGGCAAAGTGTTCAGATTCTGCTGAGAGGAGGAGAAATGTGGGGATTTTTCACTTTGAGGACATACTACACGTCTGTAAGAGCAGCTTGTTTACTCTAAGTAAAGCAAGCTACCGCCACAGCTAAGACTGCTATAAGAGGAAGGAGAGTAATGGAGACAAAGACACATACGTAAAAGCACCAACAGAGTTTTGCACACCCTTCAGATTCACTTGCAAATGAATGCACCCACGAGTTCCTAAGGAAACTGTATCTCTCACATCTGTGTTTTTATTTAGCACAACCAATTGCCTAAAAACAAATTAAAAGAATCACATGCACTGTTTAACAAACTGTGCTGTAGGATGGGTTTCATAATGAACTAATTCATCCTGAAAAAAGCAAAGAATCTCTTTCGTTTACCGATTCACGTGTTGCAAGTGATAAGCTGTAATTTGTAATGTACAGGACTAAGTCCAAAGCATGCAGCCACAATCCCTGATTCTGTTTTTCCTTTGTGTTTGCGTAAAGTGACATGCAATCGTTACAGCTCTACTTAATACTTTCAGTAGAAGAATGTAAGCATCATGCCATGCTTGCAATACTTTCAAGTGTTCTGGGTAGGTGAATCACCAGGAAAGTATGATGAAGCAGAAAAAGAAAAAAACAAACCTTGTAAGCCTTACTGGATTTGCAGCCTTTGCTTTTATCTGAAAGTTCAAGACAACACATCCTTTACATAAACAGGGTTTTATTTCCTTCTATCTACCATCCTTTCATGGTGTGCATGCAAGTGACAGGTGAGCAAGTGAAGAATATAAAACACTGAACATAGAAAGAATACTTCATATTTCAGAAATTTTCTTTTTTTGACATTAAATACATCTTGGGTTTACTTTCGGTAACTTTTTAGCATTGTTTTCTTAATCTAGACTTCTCATATAAGATAATAGGATTAATTTTATCAATTACGTTCAGCCTGAAAATTATTAGTTCTCTTTTAACTTTATATTCCTATATATCAGACTCTAAATGAGAAATGAAGTTACACTGTGTCACATCTAGGGAACAGTCCTTCACTCCTCTATGCTCTGATTAATTTAGTTAAAGAGATTTCCAATTTATTTACCAGATATCAGAAAATGATTCAATGAAAAGAAAATTTCTGATAATAAATGAGAGACACATCTAAAAAGGAGGCAATAGCTTCAGGCTATTTCAGATCCATGATGTGTTTGGTGCAGAAAGGTGTATGACAACAAGACACATGACACAGTGTACTATATTTATTGATACTTACAACTACCTTCTTAAGACAAAATGACAGGGGAAAAATACTTAAGAAGGCTAGTTGTGGATCTTCTTCACACAGAAGGCATTTTAATGGTCTGATGACTAAATCTGAGAAACAGCATGTAAACAAAATATACTCAGCCCATGGAACACACATTATTTTTATAGTTACTTATCTTCAAGTGGTTAAAGGTACTTCCTTTACTATTAGAAAAATAGATTTGTAAAAGCACTTCCTTCTTGAGTGATGAACCAGGGATCATGTCGGCACAACATTCTACACTATTTTATATCTTTGCACAGTTTAAAATCTCTTTGATTATATTTTCTAACTTCCATTTTTCCCTTTTAATATTATAAATTATTAATTTCAATCGAAGTAACCATATTTACCTAAGACCATGCTGTGACCTAAATAAAAGAGATGAGATCTTTTGCTACCTTGAGTATCTTACACTTGTATTTATTCCTACATTTTAAAGAGGGATTCTTTTAAATAAACCAGTACTTTATTTTTATGGTAAATATGTATTTTAAACTGTCAGGATACATTCATTAAAAATGTTGAACAAATTGCAAGTCGATTTGAGAAAAATAAGGTAAAAATACAAAATAATTTACACAGTTAATAAAAACATTATTAATTCCTGACAATTTAATTTATACGATTTTATGCACTCTTCTAATAGAAGAACTACCTATATGTGGATTAAAGGTAGAGACATGAAAAGAAGAAGGGATAAGAAGAACAAGGAAAAGGAAGATAGACAATGTTAATATTATTTTCTGTTAGTAATTTCCAATTTCTATTTGGGTTTATAGATTATATACCCTTTGCTCTTCCTCTACAATTACTTTATATTTTACACTACAAAGAATGCAATCGCCTGGAAATCCTTATTTCCACTACCAATCCTAATTTTTAATATGCTAAACTTAATTATGAGGATTAATAGTTCCTTGATTACACTTCTGACATGTTTGAAAAACAGGAAAAGCCCTTAGTATTCATTAATCAAAATAGTATTTAATAGATTATCTGATTAAAGATATGATTACAAATATTTTTAATTATGGGGTACTTATTTTTAAAGACAAAAAGCATTTCAGCACAACTGGATCGCTTGTCATTCTGCATATTAATTCTGCAATGGATCAAGACCATAAAATATGTAAAGAATTGAAAAGCCCTTGATTTTATTAACAGAATAACTGCAGCTACACTTTCATTACTCTGCAACTCAACCTTTGTAAAAAGGTTGAAAAATTACCTAGGAAAATACACTTGTTATTTTAAGGTGAAAAGGAGAAGCACTGCAACAATAAAAGCAAGTATTAACATTTTAAAACACTTCTAAGGGGGAAAATGTATGTGGTAGGCACTATATTGTGCACCAGACAGGCTACTGAACAGCATTTTCCTTTCCATCCTTCCTAAAGCAAATAAAGGGAAACTTCTCATTTCCACATCCAGAAAGTACTGATGCAACAGGATATTGGCATATCATTGTACACCATTCAAACAGTTAATTAACAGGAAACCCTGGTAGCATTAATTAAATTAATAAAGTCACTGTCCACTTAGTTTTTGATAATACATCCATTACCTTGCACAAAGACCACATGGTATCTATTAAATTTATAAAAGCCCATCCATTAAATAGTTCTGCCCTAGCGAAACAAGTTAATTAATAAATAATTTCAATGAAAAGTTTTTCTCTGCAATACTAGCATAAATCACATTAAATCACATTTAATGGTCTGTAGTTGAAAAATTGAGAGAATTTTTTTTCTTCCATAGAAATAGTTTGTTAGAACATATGGAAAAATGAAAACACTGTTTTAGTGTTTGAAATAAAAACAATCAAAGGTAATCCTTTAAAATTAGGGTTCAGATTAGTCTCTGAAAAGGATGCTGTTTAACTGAAACATCTGGTAGTGTTACGTTGAGAGACAGGCCTTTTTCAACTTTGGAAATGAGATTAGTAGATCAGTTATTTGTAAGTGTCCAAGTAATTTCTAATTATTTTATCTGGGTCAGAGATAATCTGCTTTTACAGGGCTCCCACAATGACATCAGAGGATCACTGTTGAACTGATTATCCTGTTACCTTCCACCATCCCCGGGAAGACCGGATTTTCCTTTTGTACAGAGAAAGAGAAAGAAGTGGCTGATTGCTTCAGACAGGTGGCAGCCAACAAAATAAAGAACACCACAGATCTTGAGAGGAAGAAAATCTCACATATGCAAAACGTACTAGCTTTAAAACAAAAGGTCAACACATGGAATACTTCTTAGTAATGTCTGGTGCAATTTAAAAACACATTGGATATGAACAAATATCGAAATAATCAGACAAGACATTGTTTAAAAACCAGCATGCCATATTATTTATTACATGTTCTATAGTAATGTCTTCTAGATCAAACATAATCAATATCAGATTCTTACAGTATAAATAGAAAAACTGGGTTTTATTATCATTTAACTCTTCATGTGAAAGACATACAGAAGCACTTCCCTGAAGCTAAAATAGAATATGAGTGACAGAAACACAAATGCCAGGGTTAGTCTTCTACTAATACACACAGGAGCATTCTGACAGTTCCACCTTCTTTAAAAAGCCCCAAAAAAGTGCTCTTTTTAAAAGAGCTCTGTACCTCCAACAACCATACATCAGAAACAACATGGCATTGATAAAAGACATTTTTCCTAGATGAATTTATGCATTTTCCTATGAATAAATGAATAAATAGGCTAGTTATGTTTTCTTGAGGAAAACAAATATCTGTTACTTATTAAAATTAGAGGAAAAATTCTCTAGAAACATAAGTCAAGAAAATACGTCTTGAGAAAGGAAGTTTCTGGACACTATGCAATTTAGCTTCCCAATTAACTTTATTATTTCATACAACTACATGAAAAAAAAGCAATTTGAAATAGACATTAGTAACACAGATACATCCTTCTCAATACTTTCTTCTATCTTAAGTGCAAAGTAGTCTTTTCTAGATAGACTTTGTATTTGTCCCTGCAAGACAATGTCATTAATCGGTGTAGGCAGTTGTTGCACAAGACAGATTGTCTGGATTTTTTTTTTTCCAGAAAATTTTAGAACTTTCTGAAATGGACAAAATTATAATTTACCTATAAATAATACTTTTACTACTTATGACAAACCACCAACACCAAACCACCCACATCTCTACCTTTATGGAGTTTTAAAGAGTCTGTACTAGAGCTATCTTGTCACTCTGTAGTGATTGAGGCCAAAGACCAATAACTGCCTGTGGAGTATAAGCAGCTAGAGGAGGTCTGAAGAAAAGAGTAACAATAATCTTTAAAATTGTTATTCTCAGTAGGAGAGTAGAACAGTTGCACTCTTCTAAGATGCAACTGCCAAATTTTTTTTTATATGTTTTTGTTTGTTTTACTTAAGCTTTATGCTAAGTTTGCTTCTACTTTTCAAACAATATCATTAAAAAACATCACATTGCCTGAGAATGTAAGAACACAGGCTCATCTCCAGTTAGGAATATAAAATTCAAAATTGCACTACAAGAAATGACAGGGAATACAAGAGTGGTAAAGCAAGTAACAAACACAGGAGACAAGCAGGCCTTCAATGCATAAATGCATAATCATTTTAGAAATTACATCAGACACTGTTTTCTTCATGGATGAAACAGATTTCTTTCATCCAGTTCTCTAAAAACTTGAAAATTATAAGAAGACTAATTGCTATGTTGAGATTTTAAGAAGGATATCTTCTTAGTATCCTAGAGTTCCCAAATTAGTATTTTAAATTTCTCCCTATTTCAGAGGCTTATGAATTAAAGAGAACCTAGATATTTCTATTTCCAAAGTATCCAAATGAAACTTCCCCAAGAGTAAGGTAAGGCACATGCTAGAAGAAGTGTTAAAATTCAGGATGACAAAATTAGAGGCAAACAAAGCTTGGGGAAAGCAACTGGAGAAGGAGGATGAAAAGAGCCATGTGCCCCTTCTGATAGAAGTGTTTCACATATGCTAGTTTCTAGGGAGAAAGCACTAATCCTGTATGCAGAGGCCACCTCAGCTGCTCCTCTCTTCATCTGAACAATTCATGTCAAAAGTTCCTCTAAGGACAGTTTTTGCCAACCAGCTGTTCTCCTCTCATTGTAGGAAGTCACCTCCTTTGCTCTTTGGCTTCCTGGACCTCCAAATGACTTAAGAATAGCCTTGTGCTAATGATAGCCTAACAGTGATACCACAGTAAGAGAGGTGGCAAATGCACTCAGAGATTACTGTGTGGTAGGTTACTTGGTCTACTAATCATCTTATCACACAGTACAGCCTGAAGGACATACCCTACGTAAGAGCCAAATTCTAGTACACAAGTTACAAAGTTTTCATTTTTACCAGAGAGCACATTTTTTCCAAGCACCTTAGTATCTGTTGAACACACATGAGACTGGATAACAGCAGAATACAAGCATATGCAGAATGTATGCATATTTTTCTTAAAGACCTTCTAAAAAATTGATCTACCATGATAACCAATGACAGTTATGCAATGATAGGTACAAATCACTCAACTGTGCAACAACCCTGAATTTTGCAAAGTGCCAGCACACAACAGAATACTTCACCTGCAATTCATAATGTGTTGCTTTCCTTTTCTGTTTCAGCTACAGACCTGTTCCAGAAAAACATGCTGGAGGATATCAGATAGTCTTTCCATTATGCATTCAGTTTGACATTTTATGACTTCTGAAAAAATTTATCAGAAAGGAGAAAACGCCAGTCCTAAGAAAACCTATGAGAAACTTCTGCTTATTCTTACAGTTTGTCACTCTACCACTTAGTTCAATGTAAGTAAAGTGTAACTCTGCTCCCAAAAATGTACGCAAAGGTCACATAATGCAAATTTATTCTACTCATTAAACTTTATCTATCTTGGTGCAGTGGCAAAAGGATAAACCTCTGTAAATGTAAACACCAAGAATTTGGGATTTTTTAATAAGCATGTCCAATATTCCTGGAAAAAACAAGCCTTAGCTTTATATTACTAAGACGAAACAATAACTATTGGTTTCATTTCTGGAAAATTATGTAATGATGGTCAAGCAAGTTTACCTTATGGAGAATCAGGAAGTCTTGTTACGAAAGGGTTAAAGTTTGATAAATCTTAGATTTATTTTTCTTTCCAGAAATTTTTGCAGCATTTGAAATACAGATAAATAGTAGTATTAAACGCCAACAAACCTGAACTTCCTGGACTCACTAAGCAAGAGTTTGCATCCACCAAAGTTTAGATTGCAGAGTTGCAATGATGATTGTCGCTACAATTCAAAAATAGTTTTTTTCCAGTTGTTGTGGAAGTAACCTTGGTTTATGCTAAATTGCAAGCAGAGGCACAGAGCATGAACTAGGAAAATGTGTATTACCTGTTCTCTCATACAAGCACAAGAGTTGCTTTGCTTTTTTCAAAAGGCCCATGCTCTTGTCCCTTCCACACATCTCTAGGCACCTTCAGCAATCACTGAAATTAATGCTCTCAAGAATAGTTATGGAACAATTAATATGACAAGAATGCTTTAACTGTGCATATCCATACTTTATGTTTCCAAGCATCTTGAGCTTCTTTCAAATTAACCTTGTCTGCAATATTACACTTTAATGATTGTGTTCTGCTGTTAAGTTTTGATCTATACCTTATACTAAGTTGTTTAATTTCATCGTTAATTCTGTATTTAAAATAGAGTTTATTTCAGATACTATTTGCTTAATTTAAACAGGAAGGTTAGATGCCAAACTGTAACTCCAACACAGTACACAGTATAAACATCACTGCTTCTGATTATTCATGGTTCATTGTTTCTATAGGACTTGAATGTCTTGCACACTCAGTGTGCTCAGAACTGGGGGTGGGTATACCAGTTTCTTTGTATATTTCTCTATTCTATTTATCACAGGCATGTCTTTGGGAAGCCTGCAGAGAAACTACTACCTCACCTGCTGTCCTCTCCTCTGCCTTTTTCACTGGCTCGCCAAAGCTGTTAGTGCTTATGGAGGAAGCAGGTCCCCACACTACAATGCTGGCAATCAAAAACCATTTTTACAGAGACTTTCTCTGACACCACTTGCAGTCTAAGCACAACTGCACCAAACAGACTTGCTTTGTTCGTTTGAAGTCTGACTGGTTGTTGCCAAGCAAACTTCCTCAAAATGACTGTACTGTTTATTCTGGCCAATTCTGTATTTATGAAGAAAGGAATAGAAAGTGAGGAGATGGTTGTGCTGCTGGTATAAAATGGTTTGAGTGGGGGATGGACTACACAACCTACATTCTTCAATGAGTCAATGCAACATCATCCATACGGTATGAATGAATGAGTGTTTGGAAATATACCAGCACTGGATTTCTACTTCCCAAGCAATCCCATCAAGCCTAAAATCTTGTCAATATGACAACAGCCCCTCTGCTGTGGGGGTATAGATAGGATGCAGTGAGAGACCTTAATGTCTGAACTTTTAAGCATCTGCCTCTCACAGACCATCCATACCCACAATTTGTTTGTAACATGTTGTTTCACAAAGTAAAGACAAGAAAAGAGAGTATCCAAGCATACTGCAGCTCAGACATTATTATTTGAGCAGAAAAAAGGGGGCTGGACTTGAAAACACTTTTAGCCCACAACTGTTCCAGTGTAGTTGTCAGCACTGTAAATTAATAGGATGTACTTCATGTACATTATACAACTGACAGAGTGTTGTGGGTTTGAGAAAGAAAAGCCTTTACAGCAGTTTATAAGAGTGCAATGGTAGCAGCAGCCTGAAAGTCTTAAAGCTCAGGACAGTGAGGTTGCAACTGGGTATTCATCCCTGTTGCAGAAGTAGCACAGTTGGTATCCTGTGTCACAACAGAAACACCCCAGGTTTCGGGTGTATCTGACAGAAACAGGCGTAGTCTGAGAGGTTTTATTTCAGATACAGTACTAGTACCTGAATGGATGCTGACAGTCACTGCTAACATTTAGTCCACCTTCTGGCAGCATGCAGAACAGAATGATAGACTTAGGGTCTGTTTCTTGTTTTCTTTTGCATCACATCTGTGCTTTAGTGTAGTACTGATCACATGGGCTTTCTGATCCTTCTCATAAATATCCATTTAACAGAAACTAAAAAGACATCCATATTTCAGTATCTGAACAACTAGGCTCACTGAGTTTCTGTCTCTCTGTCTCTCCAGTTACTGGTGAGCAGAATTCAGATGTCTCACCACTTCAGCTAGGTAGCCAGCATAGTGGTGGTTTAGAAAAACATTTCAGTTCTAGAGGATGCAGACACAAAGGTAATATGTCAACATGCAAACAGGTAAGAGAAAACCTGCCAGCAAGACCCTGGAACAGAAATCAGGGACAGAGTAAAGGTGCATAAAGGTAAATCTATTGACCTAGGGGTTGAGAGTAAGTGCAGAAACCACTGGTCTGGTAGAGCAGCTGGAGAATGGCAAAAATAATAGACAGCATAGCTAGTATCACAGAAAGAGCAAAAAGTAGTAAACTTATGTAAAGGTAATACAGTAAAACAAAAAACGGTATTATTGTTTTATCTAACAGAAGTAGAAACTATACAGTAATTGTTGTCCTTCATTCCATACAAAAGAATTACACAATACAGTTGCGAAGTTTTCCATTATGTACCTACAAAGATCAATACTGCACAAACCTTCATAATCCCAAAAATGAAATCTCAGGCAGATCTCAGTTTTAGTCACAAAGATGCTGTCATCTTGTATTTTATTATCTTTAAAGAAAAGTTCAGCAGGCAAGATCATACACCCTTTCAGACACGTACAGATTCAACTGATGTACCCTCTCTGCAGTGTTGAACAGTATAAATATTTTTATGAAAACTTTAAAGAATTTTCTGGCAGCTATTAGCTTCTAATGTACAGAACAGGATGTTACACTAAAAAAACTTGCTTCTTGTACATATTTATTACATTACCAAATTCATTTAACTGGAAAAACTTTTCATGCAGAGGATTTTTTACCTGCACCTCTAAACGCAGACTATGCATCTGGACTGTAAACTGCGGGTGATTCCATTTCACAGTTTAGCAACTAAAGAGATGAACATAAGGATATTTATCAAAATACTTAACAAAGAGTCTGTGTTCTCAGAATGTGTGATTTATCAGTGGGCCTCACTGTCATGTAATTTAGATCAGGGTACACGGTTTCAAATAAAAACAAAAATCAAAACACGCAACTACATACCTTGTACACTGCACAACCCCAAGACAAGATATGGGTTTATTTTACTAATACAAATCAGGAAATTGACTTGATAGGTGGAATTATTAAGACACTTGTTTGTTAGAAAGCTTCTTAAGACTTCACTGGAGTCCTGACAGATCACACATCAAACAGGTGCCTCATAGTGCAAGTGTTTTTCTAGTCTTCCCTTAAATGCAATCTGCTTTTCTGCTTTTATTAATTGTACTGAAAATAAAACTAATATAATATTTCTAAAAGTAGATACTTACAGTGAAAATACCCATTAGCTGAGTGTAAAAGAGTCGACTTATTCCACCTAATATTATTAGACCCATGAAGGCAGATATTCTTAGGAGAGCAAGCTCATGTCTAAATACAAAACCATCCTAGAACAAGACAGAAAGAAGAGAGAGACTTTAGCACTTACAAATTAATGAAAGTCTTTGAACCAAGCAGAAATACTAGATAAGAGGTGTAAGAGGTATTCTCAAAGACAGCTGAAGTCAAATACTGGATTTTGAGCTACACTGCAAATAACTGATGTATTTATTTAAGTATTAAAAGTAGAAACTAATCATCCTTTATTTATACATGTTAACCGTTGGGGTTTTATTTTGCCAGACTGTAAAAAAAACTCCTTCAAGTATTTAACATTTTGGGAAAAGATCAGGCTCAAATGGGTTATTCCTGAATCTTCCATCTCCAACTGTGCCAGATTGCTACACACAAGCTACATAAGATAGGAAAACTATTCTGTAAAACAGTCTGATTTATCAAGACTCTTATATTTTGGCTACCAGGCACAAGGCATTTCATTTTTACATCACCTCTTCTGTAAGAACATAAACATTCCAAGCTTGACTCTTGAAGATTGCACCTACAAAGTCCAGGTATCTATACTGGCTTGTTCTCACTGTAGTGTTGTCTATTATCTAACATAAACTTATCTCCACCTTTTAAATTTCAGCCTTGAGTGGATTACTGCAACTTTGGATAAGGGTGCACAGTAAAGACGCTTCAGGGTACAGGTAAATATGGATATATTGGATGAGCTGCACCGGAAAGCCTATTCTCACCCAGCAGAAAAAATGAAAAGCATTAGAGTGTTAGAGAACATCTTCAAAGGATAGAATACCTTATTTTTATCACAGGAAAATATTTTCTGGGTTGGAAAGGACCAGGTGTACTGCAAGTTCAGACCCCACTCTCTTATTTGTAAGTTACTACTCTGTTCTCAAGGCTGTCTTTTGAATATACACATCTGTTTTTCCACTTCCCAAAGCTAGATCACAGCAGGAAAGTATTAAAACCTTTCAAATAAACTTTAAATTACAACCAGAATATAAAAAAGTACTGAACAAAAAAAAAAACCAAAAACAATCAAAACCCTACAACACTTATGTTCAACCACTAGGACTTGAGAAACAGAGATTCTTAGATATTTTGTTTTAATTAAACAGAGAATAGTAAAAGCAAACAGTGATTAGAAAAAAAAATCTGATTTTTCATTTAAATTATTTCCATGCAGGTTCAAAATATAAACCCAGGAAAAAAAGTTTATACTGCCTATTAAAGCTGTGAAGAAATTCAGTATTTAAAGAACAAGTAAAAATCACTAGTTAAGCAGCTAAAACAAAAACCAATACCCAACAGTCTTTTCTGAACTATTGTAATAGTAACATCCTCCCTCCCCACCTTGTTAATATCGGCCTTCTTGCTGCTGTAGAATATACATTAATTTCCATCTTTTTAACTCTTCTTACTCACTTAATGAGCTAATTCAAAGTTAAATCAACTCAAAAGCAGTCATACTACTTTTTCTTTTTCCATTAGCTGATGAAAATTTTAAAGAAAAGCAAGGACTCAACTTCTACTAGTTGTAGAATACTTTCTCTTCATATCTTCACAGATATGTTTTACTATACTAGAAATGCTTTGACATATTCAAGTTCAACTTCACAGAAAACAGTGAAATGTAAGAGAAGAGTGCCAACAGCAAAGTTACATTCTGAATCTAGCAGATCCAGCCCCCACTAGCACCCCCTGCAACACTAACTTAGCATCTCTTAAGCATCATCTTCAGCACGAAAAAAATACATCACCCAAGACAAAAGAAAATCCTAGCATACATAAGAGAGGTTGCACTTTCATCTAACTCCTCAAACCCATGCTAAGTTAGAAGTACAAAAAAAGGACAGATATTTCACAAGGAATATCACAGAATCACAGAATGGCCTGGGTTGGAAAGGACCTAAAAGATCACCTAGGCCCAATCTCCCTGCTGTAGACTGGGACACCTTTCATTACAGCAGGTTGCTCAGAGTTCTATCAAATATGGTCTAAAACACTTCCAGGGACGGGGCATCCATAAAATCTCTGGGCAACTTCTTCCAGTGCCTCCTTAGCCTCTGAGTAAAGAATTTCTTCCTAATATGTAATCTAAACCTACCCTCTTGCACTTTGAAGCCATTCCTACTTGTTCTGCCACCACACGCTTCTGTAAATAGACCCTCTCCACCTTTCTTGTATGGTTCCCCTCAGGTAATGGAAGGCTGCAATTAGGTCACCCAAAGCCTTCCCTTTTCCAGGCTGAACAAACCTGATTCACAGACTCACAAGAGTTGTTAGGGTTGGAGGGGACCTCGGGAGATCATAGAGTCCAACCCTCCTATCAAGGCAAGGTCACCTACAGCAAGTCACACATGAATGCTTCCAGGTGAATTTTTAGTGTCTCCAGAGAGGGAGACTCCACAACCTCCCTGGGCAGCCTGTTCCAGCGCTCTGCCACCCTCAGTGTAAAGTTCTTCCTCATGGTAAGATGAAACTTTTTGTATTTTAGTCTTTGGCCATTGCTTCTCATCCTGTTGCTGGACACCACTGAGAAGAGGCTGGCACTGTCCTCCTGACACCCACCTTTCAGATATAAATATGTATTGATGAGATCCCCTCTCAATCTTCTCTTCTCCAGACTAAACAGACCCAGCTCCTGCAGGCTCTCCTCGTAAGAGAGATGCTCCTGTTCTCTGATCATCCTTGTGGCCCTCCACTGGACCCTCTCCAGTAGCTCCTTGTCTTTCTTATACTGAAGAGGCCAGAACCAGACAAATCTCTCCAGATGTGGCCTCACCTCCCTCGACCTGCTGGCCACACTCTTCCTGATGCACCCCAGGATAATATTGGTCCTCCTGATCTGTGATCCACCAAGAGTCCCAGGTCCTTCTCCACAGAGCTGTTCTGTAGGAGGTCAGCTCCCATCTGTACTGGCACTTGGGGCTGTTCCTCCCCACGTGCAGGACCCAACACTTGCCCTTGTTGAACCTCATTAGGTTTCTCTCTGCCCAACTCTCCAGCCTATCAAGGTCCCATGGAATGGCAGCACAGCCTTCAGGTGCATCAGCCACTCCCACCAGTTTAACCATCAAACTTGCTGAGGGTGCATTTGATCCCTTCCTCCAGGTCACTGATAAACAAGTTGAATAAGGCTGGAGCCAGCACTGATCCCTGTGGACCACTGACTGCAGGCCTCCAACTGGATTCTGCTCCACTGATCACAACCCTCTGAGCTCTGCTGTTCAGCCAGTTCTTGATGCACTTCAGGGTCCACTCATGTAACCCCCATTTCCTGAGCTTACCTGTGAGGATGTTATGGTGTTAAAAGCCTTGCTGAAGTTGAGACAGACAACATCCACTGCTCTCCCCTTGTCGACCCTTCTTGCCATCAGAGAAGGTCATCGGATTGGTCAAACATTATTTGCCCTTAGTGTTGACCTCCAGAGTGATCTGTTCCATCACCTTTCCAGGGATGGAAGTGAGGCTGGCTGGCTGGTAGTCGCCCACATCCTCCTTTCTGCCCTTTCTGAAGATGGAAATGACACTGGCTTTCCTCCAGTCATAAGGCACCTCCGCTCCTCTCCACTTTTCAAAGAAAATTCAGAGTGACTTAGCAACAACATCTGCCAGCTCCCTCAGCAGCCATGGGTGCATCCAATCAAGGCCCACGGATTTATGGATGTTAAGTCTGCCCAGCCGACCTCTAACCAAATCCTCTACAGCCAAGCCAAGTCTTCCTTTCTCCAGACTTCCTCTCTTGCCTCCAATGTCTTGGATTCCTCAAGGACAGCCTCAGCAGTACAGTCTGAGGCGAAGAAGGAATTCAGTAATTCTGCCTTCTCTTTGTTTATGGTCACCAGGGGGCCCATCTCATTTGGCAGCAGCCCCCCATTTTCCCTAATCTATCTTTTGCTGCTGATTACTTGTAGATGCCCTTCTTGTTGTCCTTGATATCCTTTGACAGACTCAATTTCAAGGGGGTCTTGACCTTCCTTATTGCATCCCTGCATTACCTGTCAATATTCCTATATTCCTGCCATATGGCCTCTCTCTTTTTCCACATCCCTAGCAAATCAAAGTCCCTGAGGCAATTATGACCTGGAAATCAATAGTGGGCTCTCAAATCTGTACAGACAGGACAGCACCTTCATATAGGAAACCAAGGTATACACAGTAATTGAGTGTTTTGCTAACCAGACCTTCATAACAGAACTACTTTCACAGTTCTGCATTGTATCAGAAATATTGAACTCCATGAAAATAGAAAAAAGACCATTTTTAAAATCCATTTAAACTACAATAACAATAATTGTGTATTTAGGACATTGCAGGTTTGCATAAAAGCCCAATTTGGTTTCATTATTCCTTCTTAAAACTGAGAAAAACATTTTTTTTTCAGCTAAGAAAAACAATCAAAACAATAATCAATCAAGA
>VZRZ01006591.1:59359-77100 GCA_013398175.1 Climacteris rufus
CATTTCCTGAGCTTACCTGTGAGGATGTTATGGTGTTAAAAGCCTTGCTGAAGTTGAGACAGACAACATCCACTGCTCTCCCCTTGTCGACCCTTCTTGCCATCAGAGAAGGTCATCGGATTGGTCAAACATTATTTGCCCTTAGTGTTGACCTCCAGAGTGATCTGTTCCATCACCTTTCCAGGGATGGAAGTGAGGCTGGCTGGCTGGTAGTCGCCCACATCCTCCTTTCTGCCCTTTCTGAAGATGGAAATGACACTGGCTTTCCTCCAGTCATAAGGCACCTCCGCTCCTCTCCACTTTTCAAAGAAAATTCAGAGTGACTTAGCAACAACATCTGCCAGCTCCCTCAGCAGCCATGGGTGCATCCAATCAAGGCCCACGGATTTATGGATGTTAAGTCTGCCCAGCCGACCTCTAACCAAATCCTCTACAGCCAAGCCAAGTCTTCCTTTCTCCAGACTTCCTCTCTTGCCTCCAATGTCTTGGATTCCTCAAGGACAGCCTCAGCAGTACAGTCTGAGGCGAAGAAGGAATTCAGTAATTCTGCCTTCTCTTTGTTTATGGTCACCAGGGGGCCCATCTCATTTGGCAGCAGCCCCCCATTTTCCCTAATCTATCTTTTGCTGCTGATTACTTGTAGATGCCCTTCTTGTTGTCCTTGATATCCTTTGACAGACTCAATTTCAAGGGGGTCTTGACCTTCCTTATTGCATCCCTGCATTACCTGTCAATATTCCTATATTCCTGCCATATGGCCTCTCTCTTTTTCCACATCCCTAGCAAATCAAAGTCCCTGAGGCAATTATGACCTGGAAATCAATAGTGGGCTCTCAAATCTGTACAGACAGGACAGCACCTTCATATAGGAAACCAAGGTATACACAGTAATTGAGTGTTTTGCTAACCAGACCTTCATAACAGAACTACTTTCACAGTTCTGCATTGTATCAGAAATATTGAACTCCATGAAAATAGAAAAAAGACCATTTTTAAAATCCATTTAAACTACAATAACAATAATTGTGTATTTAGGACATTGCAGGTTTGCATAAAAGCCCAATTTGGTTTCATTATTCCTTCTTAAAACTGAGAAAAACATTTTTTTTTCAGCTAAGAAAAACAATCAAAACAATAATCAATCAAGACTAGTCAATAATTAACCAATGCTACTTTCAATCTATTTTGAACAGTTCCTCTAGTTCAAACACCACCTAGGATTCACCAGTCTCAGTGCAATGTGAGTACTAAGATAGTGTGATTTTGGAGTTTGGGGTGCAGGCTACCTGTGCTAACAGAAAGAACTATACTGAGCCACAAAGCACACACACAGATTAGCTGACATCACCAATGCATGAACTCTTAGGTCTCATGGCACAACAGGGTTTTGTGCTACAGCAGCTTTTTTCTACGTTGGGCCAAGCTGTTATATATGGCCTTGGCTCAGATGTTAAATGCACATTCTTAAAAATATGAGAGCAGCCCTTCAGGTTTCAGCCCCTTTCTCCTTTCTTTTATGTCAAATCCACAGCTTAACTGCTCTGTCAAAACTTCAGTTCACATGGGTTGCTGCCATTGCCTTTCTACTTAGCATCTCCTACACCACTCAGATGTGCACTGTCCCTTGGCTGCTGCCTGTCCTAAAGGTTTTCAAGCTCCACTTAGCTGCTACTTCTATCCATTCAGTCAAACTGTAAGGATTCTTAACTATTCACAAAAATGGATGGAAAAGTGTACAATAGAAACTTGTCACAAAACACATGCATGTCTATAGCATTATGTTGAAAAATGGACTACAAACCGTGAGATTTGGTATCTTTATCTTAACAGGCAATACCAAAACATGTTACAGAAAGCAAAGTCTCTGTGACGAGACTTCCTCAACACCGCAGCAGAACACACGCTACGACCTCATTTGTGAGCATCAACCACTACAGATGATCCCTACAATGAATGTTCCACTGACTAGGACAACAGCTACCACAGCTTCATGCTATCATGCAGGAGAGAGGTCAAAAACAACAATGGGTCCAGCTCTAGATCATAATCCATTGTAAGATCACTGCTTCCAAATTTAACTTTCTTTTACCCTACTAACAATAACAATTAAAAAGCACGAAAACATGTAACAGGTCCCTGCCATGTGTGCTACTGTGAAACTATTTTCAAGGACTTATAGTTTTCCTTTAAAACAGCCCACTGAAGTGAGGACAAAGCTCTCAGCAGGAAACATAGGACTATTATATCTGTTCCAGAAGAGACCATCTTCATAATTTTTCATTTACAATGGAAGATTAATTTATTCAATCTTTATTCTTTACTGAAATATGACACACAGATTAATATACAAAGAAAATATATTAAGATATCTCATCTTTCTCCTAGGGAATGATATTTCATATAACACATGCTAAGCTACTTGTCTGTACTCAGCTGTAAATGCCTGGGATGTCTTTCCCAGCCTGGTGACAAAGTCAGTCTGTCAACTTGGCTATCACAAAACCAATGAATACAGAAGAAAGCCAGGCTGTTGGATTCCAGAAAGCAAACTAAAAAAACTACAGACTGCAGATTTTCTATGAAGAAAGAGGAAGGACTTAATTCAATTAATTATAACTATACTATAGGAAAGCAGGGTTGGGTTGGTTTTGCAGGATGCTGAGAAGGAAAATTGTTGTTTTCATTTTTCTAAAAACTCTCACAACCTGTACATAATTTCGTGATTCTAAGAGAAAATGTGTCCTTTAGATTCTCTTCACAATATATATGGACTTTGGATGATACATATTTCCAGATTTTCATTAATATCAGTTAATGGATAATATTGAAATTAATATTACTGCAAAAATTCCTTTCCCAAAGTCAAATACAATTATTTGTAATTGCAGAAAAAGGAGCAAAATAAAACTAAACCAGAGCAGAGGGACCTAGGTTTTTATACGTCAGGGGGTTTTGCTATGACAATTATTGTAGCAGCATTTCCAGCAAACAGAATGTATCAGCAGAATTTCTTTCACTTAAAAGATTAAAGGCCTTCTATAAATCAGGTAAAATATACTGCCAAAGCATTTACTTTTTGCAATTTGACCAGCTGTGTCTAGAATCTGTGCCAGCAGAGCCATGGAGAGAGCAACTACGTAGTGATAAGAAGTCTAGTATTTATTCTTCTCATCTCACTATTCACAAAATTGACAAAGATACAACCTTCCTGACATTTATATGTCTTAACAAAGATGTAAAATTCAGACTATTACTGTATTACCCTCTGTAAATCACTAAAGCCTGCAGCAGAATGAACATGATGTTTAATTTGAATTATATATTTTTCTTGTCCTATCAACCCTCACAGAAAATTTAATTACCATCTTCTTCATTTCTAGCAGTAACTGCACTCCTCCTGCTGGACAAACATAGGCAACAACCACAATCCATCTTTCTGGCAGTGTATGAATGACAGGAACCAAGAACAGTATGAAGCAACTTTCTGCAGTAAGAGACGAAGCTGAAAGATTGCATCTCTATAGAAACGGCTTCCTCCATTACCTCTAAAGCTATCACCCTTAACTCAGTATACAGAATTTAAAATTCTGGGGGTTTTCTTTCATGACCCTTTAAAAATACAAACACAAGTTTTAATTCAGAAAGAAATGCTAACATGCTGATCAGATTTTCACAATGCATTATCCAGTACTGTAATAAAATTATTATTTCACAAGAGCACTAAAAACAATTTTATTTCTACAGCTTCTGTGTTATGTACTATTTTATATCCAAAGACTAAAACTGTAGATGAAGGCCCATTGCTAAAAAAGTGAATTCACAAGTATTTTTAATGAGCAAGAACAAGCTTATTCCAGATGGCAGTTTAGAAAAAAATTATCCAATTCTTTGAATCTGTGCTAAACACTAGTCCCTGTCAATTCAGAAAATGTAAGCTCTTGGTTACAGCCAAAATTTCAACAAAGAACAGTGCTTCTGTGAAAGGCTGAAAGTACTGCACTCTCTGCAATGCTGTGGCACTTCAGCTCTAATTGATATACAAAGATAAAAAGAATATCTTGTGGGATGCTTGCCTAAAACCCTAAGTAATAATAAGCCAATATTCTCACTGGTCCTGTTCATTTGGTGCCAGCAATACATAGTTCTGACAAATTATTCTGTGGTGGCACAGCTTCATGGGACTCCGATATCATCTTCCACACAGATAAATTGACTAGGCACACCAACAAACCATTTTTAATTCTCTCTGCTTCAGTGTCTGCCCCCCAATTCTGCAGCTGAAAAGCTGAAAAAGCTAAATAAAATTCAGTATTACACTATACTTAACAAAGGTCTGAACATACCAGTCCTGCTGTGTCTACCATTTTTCTATATTGTATAAACATATTTCTCTCTCTGGGGCAATACTATATACTGTAACACAGATATACTTTTTAAAAGGAAGAGTGTCATTTGAAATGTCCACATACGCAAATTGATAAAGCCAAAAAAAACCACATGCAAAACTAAACAAAACTAAACAGAAAAAAGTATTCAATTTCTTTCATGATTCTATATAAACTTGGGCAGCCAAACACAGCAACCTAATCCACTTGTCAGGCAAACTTAATAACATGAGTTAAAATAATGGTTGCACGTGTATTCTGCCACCTAACCTGTCAAAGGGCAGATATTAAAAGTAGGCTTCTCTCCAAAAGACTTGAAATGAATCCAGTTATACCAGGAAGAACAAGTTTTATAAGTATTCATATTCATTTTTTGAACTGTCATCATTAGTAACTATTTATTATTATCTCTTTAGGTATTGTAAAACACCTGAAGTAAATATGATTTCCCTTTCCCTCTCTTGCACAGACCACCTCCAAGCAAATAATTTGACTACCTTTCATACCACTCTCAAAAACAAGGCTAACAGACAGAACTTTGGTTCTTTACCTAAACACAGTGTAATTAGACAAAGTGAATCAGAGTATTCAGGGAATTCTCGCAATCAAAAGGAAATACTCTACTATAACATTATACTATTAGAAGCCTACAGGCCTATTTCAGTGCCTACGGAAAAATGCTCCAAGCAGACACCAAATTCTTCTCTGTTTCATATTTCTAGAGTCCCCTATATGATCTAAATGGACATACTGATATAGATGGAAAAAATAATTAAATTCCTTAAGAACAGAAGTTTTTTAAAGAAAGATTTACAAAAATCGTCACCTTCGGTACATTCCATATAATAAAAAGTTGGTATCTATGACTTTGAATAGGGTAGTTTTATCAGTTTTGGATTATCCAAGGAATACAGCCTTCCTACATTTTCAGCTCTCCTTTGCCACATCACCTTCACATACAATTTTATGGGAACATCATATCCACTTGAGACAGACAGAGGAGAAAATAAGTAGCTTGGAACACTATCCCCCATCCTTTTCCAGAAGTAGAATTTTTCACAAAATTAAATTCTTAAACTATTTAGGATACAAAATCATATGACAAACTTTAGTTGTTCAGCAAAATGGAAAATGGGATTTGCCTTACCATCAATGAAAGGTTGCTCTGCAGGAGCCTTGAAAGATGAGTATGACATCACCCACAGAGAGTATGCTACGGTGTCACATCAACACAGAATTAAAGTATCTGCTGCACCTCAGTACTTGGAAAAAATCTCAACAAAATCTAGAGCACACTACCAATACCTGAGATGATCTTAATTTCTTCACTTATGACATTTGGAATGTAACCTAATTTTGAATATGTTTTTAACTTGTTTTCTAGGTTATCCTGTTTAGTGCACTTATATTTGTTATAGTCCAGTACAAATACAAAGTTCATTTCAGATTTTGGGTAGAAGTTTTTATGCTTCCTCATGAGCAACATCACATAACAGCATTCTTCAAAAGAAAGAGTTTTAGCTTTGCTGTTCTGGCACTTTCAAGCACCGGGCAACTTTCAAGAAAACCTCTTCTGTATCCTGAACGCTACAGATAAAAGACATAAACAGGCACCAGACACAGAAACTTTACAACTTAAGTTTCACAATGGAAGAAATTCCTTAATTTTTCACTCTACTCCAATCTGTAAGTCCATTTTTCTCTGTGTGTACAACTGCCTTTTACTGATGACAAGACATGGAAATATCGTAACTGTTTATATATAGTCCACATAAAATAAACCAAACTTAATTCTCCCTTAATCCACAAAACCTTTCCAAAGTAACACAAAATACTGCAACAAAACCAATGTGTATTTCTCCCCTTGCAGAATGAGCAAATGTTTTTCTCATTTCTTTCTGGCAATATCAGCATTTTTAAACAGGGTAATAGGGTAGATATATACTCTGCATAAATCCACTACTGCGAAAGTAAAAGGAAATAATAACTAGATGCCAAAACAAATCATATTGCAATATTATTTGTTTGCTTTATAGATAAAAGAGATTCTTACCCAGTTTTCTTTTTTCAGAGGCAAAAAGTAGTAGTAATGGCAGAAATCAAGTATCAGCGTATAGGAACTAAGGATCTGGGTGTAAAAACACAGCTGTAAAAATAGCCAGTGATTGTCCTCACCGACACAATTATTAATCCTGCAGAGAAACAAAGTGTGTGTATATAAAGACAGAAATACAAATACTTTCACACTGAAGTTATGATATTGTGAATAAAAGACTTTATGATTACTTTTGGACTAACATAACTGCTGGACTGCCTCTTACAGTGTAGGTTGCATTACTGAGATCACTGCTTAGAAAAGGAAACACATTTCTCTGCATTTTCATATAGCAAAGATACTCCTGCAACTTTAAGTAAAACTGCAGTGATAACACTGTTTTTTTAAAGTCTGCAAAATTTCACAGTCATATGTATTATCTTCTGCTACTCGGCACATTTCACAGGTTGTGAACTATGTAGAGTCCAAAAACTGGAAATGCAAACAAATGGTTTAAAATAGATGTGATAACAGGCTACCCCAATAACAAATAAATATGACTTAGAAAAGAACCAAAGGCACAGAAGACAATACAGGCATCCTTATTCAGAAACTCATTCTGCATACTTCAACATGAAGGAGTAAAGGAATCACAAGGATTCTAGCTATATTAAGCACAAAATCAAAAACCTTTGAAATTGAAATAGTCTGCTGCACAGAAGTGATGTACTACACTAGTACTGTTTTCTGAAGTAGCAAAAACTTGACAAAAAAGGTAGTTTGAAAAATGGCTCAATCAATATAAGGGGATTCTGATGCCAATTCTGTCCTCTTCAGTTTGTCTTGCTAGAAGTGATACCTCAGACCTACTTTCAGAAGTGTTTATTTTCACTTACTCTGAATTTTACTGGCAGAGATATGAAATCTCAGAGTTGTTATTTTCCTGCTCTAAATGCCTAAATGATTAAGCACTATTGGGAAAGAAATATAAGAAATGAGCAGCAGTGAAGACCACAAACTTCAAAATGATTCACTAAAACAACAGTAGATTATTAGAAGAAATGCCCTGGTTTTACCATGGACAGTGGTGATCCATCCTCCTCACACAATGTCCACAGCGGCTGCAATGGTGTGAACGCTTTGGTCTCCTCATATTGCATTTGTTACATAACTCCCAATATTCTCGTTCTAGGTGAAAATACAAAGACACGTTAGAGAGATTTAAACTCAGTAGTTTGTGCTCATAATAAATGTGTTTGCTTGTGATTCTAATCAAAAAAAGAAATCTTACTATGATCTGAGATGGATAAGCACCACATAAAAAACATTTTCCCACTGTGACCTTACTTAAACTGGAAGATATTGCTGTTACTCTGTGCCAGTTTCCTTCTCCAAACTGCTCTCTCTTCCTGTAAATTTTAATGAAGTTATTACAGCACAAAAGCTGTCACTCAAACAAGGAAGACTGTAACTCAATTATTTTCTTACACTTCAACTGTGAAAAAACTTATCTGCTAGACAGAATCATGACACAATCTCCTCGCTATTCCAGAACTTCCTGAGGAAATACTACTACTGCTAGCTAACTAAACTATAAAACACAACCAACACTTCAGGAGCACCTGCTATCTCAAAGCATTTTAAGACGGTGCATCTCACCACATGCAATTTTACATATAAGGCAATAAAAAAAGAAACAGATAGAGGACAGGCTTGTATTTACACAAACACACTGTTTTTAAATGACTAATATGAGATTCTTTAAAAGCTAATCTCCAGAGATACTGAGTAGCTGAAAGTACCAGGAGCTACTATTGCTCAGCTTAGCTATTATTTATCTCAAATTGCACCATCCAAATTAGAGGAATTATTTGCAAATGAAAATTCAAATTATATGTTCAGAAGTTTTATCTTCACCTGGAAACAAATAAGATAAACACTGTAATATTTCCAGTCACAAAAGCATACATTTTCTGTCTTTAAGAAAACAAGTGGATGACTGAGAAACTAAATACTTTGACTGGATGTTTCTACCTAAATAAACTTCTTTGATCTGCAGGAATCTCTTAAATCTCAGGGGGAACAAAAAAAGGGAAAAAAACTTAATATTTACAGTAGAGCATTCTGAAATTTTATACCATAAAACACTGTCCCTATGTAAACAAAATAAAGTTAAATTTAGCACTTCTCAGCCACCTGCAGGCAGCTCTAATCTGTCTTGCTTGCTGCAAAATAACATTTGGACACCAGAAGCAAAGAAGCCCAAGATCTGAGATCATTAAACTAGTAATAATGACAGATGGGAAACGATTTACAATCTGTTCCCATAAATCCAGTGTCACAAAGGTGTCACTCACTAATAGGGTAGCTACCAGCAGAGTTCAGAAACACCCCAACTCATTTTTTAATACAATTTATACTATGCAAAAATGTATCCTCCTCTCAACCCAGAGGATACCCGAGAACTGAAGCACTACTTCCAAAAGTACAAAAAAACCCTGATATATCACACAGCAAAGCAACATATCAAAGCTATGATTGAGCCTAAACCTTTCACCTTCAGAAGTACCTTTGAAGTGTCACTGCGCATGGACGAATGGAGCATGCATTGGCCGGAGAGCTATTCAAAGAGATATCTTAAACTAGAATGAAACATTTCTGTACAAAGAGAATTTGCACTGGTGCTGCTACTTGGAAAGTAAATGAACATATGATACAAATGTAATTGTCAGTAACTGTAGCGAGTGCCTTCATTCGCCTGGTCAGGTTCCAAAACCCATGTTGTTCTTCCTGCAGCAAAAATTCTGACTCCAGAACTCAAGTCTGAGACACTGTATGTTTTACTGGATCAAAGGATCAGTTGCCAGGAGCAGAAAGCATGAGATTTTCTACAATTAGTGCTACACATCTGAATCCCAGGGAATACACCCCTTTCTACTATCAGCTGCCTACTTTGTGTACTTCATAGCAACAGCACTAAGGCTAAAAAGATCATGTTTCCAAACACATCATCCCAGATTTTCACTAACATCAGGAAAAGAGAGCAAAATTTTATTCCTGGCATCCACCACATCTCAAGACAAGACTGAAATATCCACCTTCACTGCATCGGATACATTTTCTACATTCAAGAAGTGTTAACTGTTCATGTGACAAAGCTCATGCTGTTTAACAGACCTACTCCATTCTAAACTGCTATGTAAAAGCTCTTTGCATTAGATAAGCACCTCAATAGCCTCCAACAGCTCATGAAAATACTGTCTTTCTCTGTGGAGAATCATTAAGGTTTCAAATTTCCTCCAGCTTCTGGAGCACTGGATACCATACAGGAATTGGGGGATAAATTTACAAGGACAGAAAGGAATTGCCTCGTTAAGTTGCTACTCTATAGAAATGTAATGTAATTAGCACCATGGGTTTTGTTTGGTTTTTTTTTGTTAATACTCCATAAAAACATAAGACATGGGGGAAAAAAAAGCCTAAAAATCACACAGGTAAAATCCACCATACAACTGCCTTCCACCACCATTTTTAACATTGCATAAATTTACTTGAAAAAAGCTACAGAATTAAAATAACTAACCATCTCTAAACGTTTTTCTTTAAATATTATCAAGTTAGTATATGCACATGTTCAAAAGTCTAGAATGCAAAGAAATTCTTCCCATGGAAAAATTTCCTAGCAGAAGATCCTATATAACTGAACTTTCCAGTGGAATACAAGTTTTTAAAAAAGAAACTTTGAGACTCCACAAGGAAAAGTGCTAGAAATTTACAACTTAAAAACATACTAACTTTATTCAGCAGCAACAGCTCATGGTTTTCATTAAATCTCACAAAATCAAATTTATTTCTAGTTATTTTGAGGATGTTAAAATAACTTTGATTCAATTATACAGAAACAATTTAATATACCTGTAATTGGTATCTTTGGATTTTCAGGCAGTTTTCCTGGATCCGCTACCGAGGCTCTAAATAATGAAGTTATACAAAACAATGAGCACAAGTAATAACCTAAAAAAAACAAGTAAGCATTTGTTAGTCTTTCTCAGGTGTACAAAGTACACTACATCAAAAATACAGATGCTCCAGCACTGAGTTGGAAATTATTCAGCCTTCTCATTCAATTCCAGATACAGTTTTGATAATATGTATGTATACAGCATTAAGTACTGCCCAGTCTTTTCCAGGGAGAGAAAAAAAAGTAATAAACAGTTCTGATAGCATCAGTTGGATGCTACTGTGACCATACTACTGTTTTTAAGAAGTTCCTCCACTGTCTTATCAAACAAGCACCAATCATTCCACACCTCAAAGCCTCCATATGAAAGATATTTCTAATAGCGCATCTTCACTTTAAAATTTGTTCCAGCCATAATCAAGCCCTTTACCCAGTAAAACCTAATAACATAGCTCATATGAGCCGACCCACACAAGGATGTATGACAAAACTAACAAAACTCACTTTGTTGCCAGTCATCAGTACTACTACCCCAAATTCTGACAAGCACTGAGACATGTGAACCTCAAATCCTGTCAACAAGAACCTGAAAGCCACATACAGACTTTTCACCAGTTTCCATGCAAACAAGTTTTACCATTACACCTTTGTAGTGTCTCAGCTCCTCAGAACATAAAAATCTAAGATGCATCCCATTACTCTTATCCTTTACCTTACCTTTTGTCTTTATCTTTCCCATTTGTTTTTATTTTCTGACTTTTTTCATGTATGTTAAGTCGAGATACTGTTTTATTAGTAGAAAAACATTAAAATTACTTACACAAAACTGCCACAACTGAAATATTTCCCTCTTCATAATGAGGAAAAAGGATGACCTTTGGAATGAAGATTGTATTGTAGAGCCAGACGAAGATAATTAGGCCCATGCAGCACCAACCCTGACGGTCAACCACAAAGTGAATTTGCTGCCCCATTGAACACAAACAGGTAAATAATTTGTCACGATCAAGGAAGAAAAGATAACCCTAAAGAGATAAATTAAAATATATTAGAAAAAAAAAGAATAAATTAACTAGTATAGTGCAACCTATACGGTTCCATGTACATTCAAATAAGAAAGAAAACAATCTGTCAGCTATTGATTTAAGGACTTACACAAAAACTTACAAACATTTCACATACATTTTTCAAGCACCAGGTAGCAAAACATTTTATGATTTCATTAATTAGTTATATCTGTCTAAAACGTAATATTTATTAAGAAGCAAGTAAAACCACTACCTGGGAAAACTATTAAGTAAGAAGTAAAGCAAGCAACTGTCAGTCAGGTGGCAGCCGCAAATAATAAAAAGAATAAAGAAAAGTTTTCCATCAAAATAAAAAAGTTGCAAAGCAAACAAGAAATATAGGGAATGATTTATGTTATACAAAGATTCACCCCATCTATGTATTATAGTCTCCCCCTACATTTCACGATTGTTTTTATAAAGCTTTTGTGCTAAACAATGAATTTGGTTTTTCCTTGCTTAAAAAACCTCCTTCGTGACATTTTTAACAAACCAAGAGAGAAAGGAGTAACTACCCTAACATCTTCCACATAGATTATAAAAAACATCGCACAATAGTACAGCTTATATTAATCACATTCAAAACATCAAGGTTTCCATTCTTACATTTATTTTAGTGTGCTGGGTTCTTTTTTGTTTTAGACTAAAGACCAGGTCCTACAATGTGAATTTCTGAGCTTCATAAATTGATCTCCATAACACAGCAATAAGTCCTAACCATTATTCAACACAACCTTCAAGGGAGGGATTACTACTGTTATTTTTTTGTCAGGCTACCTTCATACATGTATTTTAATATTGCAACACACACATAAATCCCAAGGTACTCTCCTACCCGTTAGTTTCCCTGATCTCTGAGCTTCAGGAATCTTGTACATTTCAGATGCATTTCCGTTCATTTCAGCTTCTATTTGTTGCATTGAAATTTTGTTTATCAGTCAGACATCCATGTTTCCAGGGATTTTGCTTACTTGTTTCATGTCTGCCTGTTCTCAAATGCATGTGCAATTTCTTTACTTAATGTTATTCACAAGTTTCTTTAATGACTTGCTTTCTTCTTTTCTAGATCTCTAATCAAAATCAGACCCAAACAAGCTGTCATTTTTCCCCACTTCTCATTTGCACTATTTATCATAATCCTTAGTTTGCTTCTAATGCAACAGTGTTCCCATTCAAGTATAGAAGAGTAATAAATGTTTAATTTTATCCTAAAAATGCACCAAATTTCCTAACATTTGTTTTTAGAACCATGTTGTATATTGAATAAAGCTGCTGTGCTGTTAAAATTGTTCTTCAGTTCATGATAATCACAAAACCTATTTAGGCCTCAGTCTCTTTTAATATGTCACATGTGCACCACTGGCTGTTACATACATGGTATTAACACACTACGCACATATGTACAGTCTCTAGACACAAAATGATGTGATATTACACTGCTGAATCTGCCAGTTCTTAATGTGTCTCTCTTGTAAGCTAGCTTTGGCAACCAGCACGTTTAGAACAAAGAACCATTTTATATCCTTCTGTGCGTGCACTGATGAAGGATGTCTCACCAAGCAAGTAAGCTGTGGGAGAAGGTGAGCAGACTGTACAACATCAGGGGTGCTGAAAACGAGAGGGACCGATGTCCACCAAGTTCCTGCAGGTACAGGAATCCTCACTGCACTAGGCAGAAGCAGACAGAGCCTCAGCCTGTAAAGCTGGACATGGAGACGCAGACAGCAGCAAAGTCTGGGAGCCTGTGAGCTCCAGCACTAGGAGGACGGTTCCAGATATGCCTGCAGCTCTGATCTACAGAGCAGGTTCTGTGCCCTGGCAGCAGACATGGACAGGAAGCTCTGTCCAAGCAATCCTCTGAGCCATCTGTGCCTGAGTCCTGTGGCAGTATAGGAAAGATGGGGTAAGGAATAGTGGTGGGAAACTTCCTGCTTCAGGGACAAAGACACCTCTGCTGGTCCAACCTGTCACCTGGCAAAACATGCTGCTTGCCAGGGTCTCAGCCAGGGACAGGCTGGAAGTAGTCTGGTCCTCAGACTACTACCCTCAGCTACTCTTCCATACAGGTACCATGGACATAGACAGGGGAGACCAGGAGCACACCAAGCACAACTACACGGTTCACAGGGTGTTGGCCAAAGCCTGGTTGCCAAGAGGTATCTTGTCATCCTGCCAATGAAGGGGGAGGACTTAAGAAGAAGCAGACAGATACTGCAGAGGAAGAAGTGGTTGTGAAGCTTTTACAAGCTTTTATATGAGGATCAAGAACTGAGGGTGAAGGGGAAGAGGATCCACCTGAAATTATGTGAGGTAAAAGCATCTTTGCCAAGAGGCTAGTCAATCTGCTTAGGGAAGGAATAGATGATATTCCTCATAAGAGAGGAAGGTGGTGACCCCTGAATGACCAAGGAAGTGGTAGTCAGGGTTTGCAAGCAAAAGAAGCAAGATTATGTGGACAACAGCAAGATTATGTGGACAACATTTATAACCAACCAAACCAAGGTGAAGTGGGGCTGCATCAAGTATGTGCACATGCCTGATACAGGAGCACCACTTAGGTGCACTAGTATGGGAATAGGAGAACCAAAGTACTTCTGGAGTTGAATCTGGTGAGGGATATGAACTTCCAAGAGAAAGCTTTGTACAGGTACACAAGCAGCATGAGGAAGGCTAGGGGAAATGTCAGCCTGCTGCTGAAAGTATAAAAGCATACAAAAATGCCAAAACGCTTTCTTTACCTCGCTCTTCATAGATAATACCTGCCTTCTGGAATCACAGATCCCTGAGACCAGTGGGAAAGTCTGGAGGATGAGAGAGTTACTCTGAGTGAGAGAGGATCAGATAAAGTAATTTCTAGGTAAACTGGACCTAACACTTCCAAGGGACCTGAAGCAATGCCACCCTGAGTGCTGAAGAGCTGGCCTCGTCATTGAGAGGTCACTCTCAACTACATTTGAAAGTTTTTAAGCTGATGGGTGATGTTCCAGAGGACCAAAGAAAACAAGTGTCAACCCTGTTTTCAAAGAAAAGAAGGAGAATCCAGGCAACTACAGGCCTACTAGCCTCACCCTGTTTCCTGGGAAGATGAAGAAAATAATCCTGGAAACTTCCAAACACGTGAAGGACAAGAAGGTGACGGGGAGTAATCACCATGGATTTACAAAGGGAAAATCATGCAGACTGACAGAAACACAGAGGTCAAAAAAACCAAAAGGTAGCTGGAAACACTGCTGACCACTGAGGAATCCATCTAGTTTTCATCTTACCAGAGCAGCAGAGATTCCATGATTTCACAGCACTTCCTCAGAACAGGAAATAACAGCTCAACAAACAAAACAGAGAGATACAATTACTGAAATACTTGCTTCTGAGTGTCTTACTAAGTATAATGTGTGAGCAAAAAACAGTGAGAGAGATTTGGGAGAAAACAGTAAGAATGCCTATCAAGGAAATATATCCCAAATTTTTATCACTCAATATCTAATACCATATTCACTTTTATAATTAAAAAACCAAAACAAACATCTCCCATCCTCAAACCCATACCTTGGATGGCAAATTCCACAATTAAGTTTGAACTATGCAAATACTGGCTCCGCTGTCAAGACAGAGCAATTTTTCACCATAGTCTTCTGTATCTTCTGAAAGAGACAGAAAATAGTGTGATACACAAACAACCACTGTCACTTGTTTGACAGGCAGCATACAATAGATTACCTTCTATTCTGTTTTTCAAACATTACCTTACTGAGCAGAACTGTCTCCAAACTGACACGCTGGTTCTAACTAGCATTCCTCAAATCTCAGTTCTAGGCCATTTCATAATTTTAATATAGATTTTAAAGGATGCAACTGTTCAGAAAGAAGTCCATGTAAAGCTGCGTTGCTGACAGTGTATTTCAGTTACACACATTTGCTTTCTGTATGACTATTATAATGGTACATTTTTATATTTTTTATTATTGTCAGCAATATTGAATAAGCAGTGTTAATATATTGACTTACTCTAGCAAAGTGAGCTTCTCCCCTCTTTTTCTTGGTTTATGTACCCTGCATAAATATATAAAACGGGAGGAATAAAGAAAACATGTGCACAATCTGATAGCTAGGTAGGAAGTATTAGATTTAAATTTAACTCACAAACAAGGTGAATCTATTACTCTTTCAAATACAATGTCAAAAGAAGAGATGACTGATCTCACCTTATTTTGTTCTTTAGAATGCATAATTTATTATCAGAAAAGGTACAATATGCAAAGAAAAAAATTGTATGAGAGTTTAAAAAAATGAAAGAAACAAGTGATTTATAAGCATATACACTCAATATTCATACAAGCAAAGACATTTTCCAAATAAAGCAATTTTCCATTGAAATAATTTAGGAGAAAATATACAACACTAACGTCAGAGGGTTTGTCATTTTCTTCTCTCATACCCTAATTTATAGCCATTTTTTCTAAATAAACAATTCAAACACAAATGATTTGAAAGCCAAGAGTAGCTGTGCCTATGAAAAGCTTCTGCTTCACCAAGACATGACTGAGTCTTTCCTACATGATCAAGACTTGTTCTTGCCTTTCCAAAAAATACTTCTATTACAGGATGCCTTTTTCACAGGATGCATTTTTTCCTAACCCTTTTCTTTCTGCCCAATTCCATTAATGGTATCATAATCTCAGTATTTTGTTCTCTACAATCACCTGCAATATGACTCTTCATATGACATACATTCAATAATGAGACCACAGAATAAGTCAGGCAGGCAGAAAGTCAATTCTGAGAAATGAGAAAGCTTTGTGCTAACCAGAAATATTAACATGAAATATAAATTGCTTTAATAGACTTATTTGAATGCAAATTTAGGGAAAAAAAAAAGCATACCATTTTGCATTAAAACTGTCCCAAAACATAGTTAGAAAATTGTATTTCATAAATACATTCAGCACAAGCAGTACTCAAATTCTCACCCTAAAAAGCACAACAGTCAGCTCTGGGGACATCCTGCTCCTTACACATTCATGGGTGTTGCACTGATACATAACAAGAAACTGTGACTCACATTATCCCTGCTCAATACGAAAAGCAAGACTTCTGAAATCTGACTTGCATAACTCTTTTCACAAATCCTTGAACAAGTCCAGAACAATACAGATCAGTAATTTATTGTATTGTTCACTGTGAAACACCATTTTAAACCCCTGAACAATACTACACTCTATAGTACACACTTCTAGAGTGGAAAAAACACTGCTTTCTAAAAATGTACCCTAAGGAAGTCAGAAAAAGAAACTGAGAGTAGATATGTAAGGGGCACACTAATAATTGATACCTAAAGCAAGGCAATAACAATCAGTGACAACTCCTCAATTTGTGGATCCAACTGCAGTTTTAGACCAGTGACTTTCCTGAGATCTGAAGAATTACTGACAAGGATTAGTGATACTAGAATTAAAAATGAACTTTCACAGGGGAAAAAAAAAGTGGACTTGAACCAATCAACTAAATTACTTTTAACTAGATTTTAAAGAAGTCACATCAGAACAAAACTGTCATTAAGCTTTTTGTAACTCTTCTGTTTAACAAAACAGAATAGTATCTGAATAGCCAGTTAGCATAAGCAACATATTTTTGCTATGACAAAACCCCACACAGCTGGCGTTTTCCTTGCTTATACAATGGATGCTTGTAGTAGACCTTGGCACTATGCAGTTGCTAGGTGGCTGTTGACAGGTTTGTTAAGCTAGGCAAGACATTCCCACCCAGTTATTTTTCATTGATAGGATCTAGCAAAGCGTACCTGTAAATATCTAAGGCATTCATGAAATATGGCACTTGGTTTTGTGCAGGGATGTGCCTTGATATTAATTTATACACACTGTATTCTCCTGATCACAAGTCCATGAAAACTATATTCACCTACTGCTGACCGAACAGCCACTTGTAGACAGGTAATATATGTTACTTAGGAACATTACTGTTTGGTTTATCAGTCTGAGGGGAACGAAAACCTACAATTTCATCTGACTAACTACGGGAGCTGGGAAACGAAAGTGTAAAACCAAGGGAGGCCAAGGCTACCGCATTTCCTTGTGCCATTCTGCTGGAGCACACAGCCAATTAAACCCACGTGCCTCAATAGCAACAAACGCCCTTCTCCTTTTCAGCACAACCAGCAGCGTTTCCTTATTTCGTAGCTGGGGAGGTACTCCCCAGCTCTGCCAAGGGCCTCCCTTCCCAGCTCCCTGCACAGACAACAGCAACTGGGGCGGAGGTCTAAGGCTGCAGGAAGCCCC
>VZRZ01006591.1:77261-161172 GCA_013398175.1 Climacteris rufus
GACCAACCGTGGGCCTCCGCCGCTCCAGCCGCGCGTGCGCGCTGGGAGCGCCCGGCGGGGCGGGGCTGGGCCCGGCGGGGAGGGGGCGGTGAGGGCAGGGTCGGAGTTCAAACGCACTTGGGATGGAGCTGCTGCCGCTCAGGGGCGGGGGCGTCGTCTTGTCCTGCGAGAGGCACTCACAGCGTGGGCAGTGTACCTCGCTTACTGCGCGGGCGCGAGCATCCCGCTGTGTAGGCATGGTCTGCCCTGCCCAGCCCGGTCGGAAACCCGTGTGTCCCATCCGCCTGTGGCGGAGCGGCCGCTTTTCCCCAGGGCTGGAGCTCGCTCTCAGAGGCCCGTTCCCGGGTGCAGACCTTAGTCAGCATAAGCCCTTCTCTGCCCTTCCCTTGTTTTTGCAGCGTCCCTTTGCAATCCGTGGCAAAACGAGCACTGCAGACAAGGCCTCTGCCTCAGTCTCCACGCTGCTGCTAGGAGAATCTGACAGCTGCACCAACTAGTCTGGTATGCAGTTATAGGAACTCAATAGTATGAATTCATGCCAGCTTTCTTAAGAGATACTTACTTTACCTTGCATACTGCATAACCCTGGTTTCGTTATAACCAAAAGGCCCCAGCTCACTCCAAGGAGGAGGACAGCCCCCACTTCGAAAGGCCTTTTGTCTCTCACGATCTTAAAGCCATCTATGAAGTAGAAAGGTGCCCCTGGGCTATGAAGATAACACTGGAATCCCAATCCTTTCAACACCTCTGACAAAACCCTCCCGTTTTCTGGCATCATGGGTAACTAGCAAGGCCAACTCCAGGAACACCTAAATCAAGAAAGAATCAGATGCGTGATGACACCGTAGATTTATAGCTGTTTTTCAACATAGTAGCATGAATGTGTTATGCAGTGAGTGGTCAAATAATGTATGTGAATGCATCAGAGGTATAAGAACTGTTTGTTAAACACATTCAGTGTGCCCTGATTTGGGACACTTCATGCAATGAATAAAGAACTCCTCTTGCGATTCTGTACTTTGCATCCTGGCCTCTCTCCTCCCTCAGCACAAACCACTTGCAACATTTTCATGACATTCAAGTGCCCTGCTGTGCTGTGCCCCTTGCTCACACAGAAGCCCATGGGCACAGAAGCCCATGTTTTAAAAGGATAATTCAGACCCGCGAGGGATTAGCTGTGGCTAAGAGCCACAGACAGCTTGTAACGGACAAAATTTTCTGTGTTCCCAGCTGGGAATCATGCCTTGAGCACCCATTGCTGATGCACATATATGATCTTTTGGCTACCTAAAGGTATGCCCATCTGTCTGAGTGGCATAGTTCCCACTGTAAATTGATGGGCTCTTACCCTGGAGCATTTTTTCCTTCATGAAGATGGATGAAATGGATGAAGAGTAATATGGTGAAATGCAGAAATGCAGAAACCTCTTATCATTGATCATACTCTTTTAAAAACTTAATCATAATGTGATTATTCTGAAAAAAAACAGAACTCAAAAAGGTTAGTGTTCAGGTAGTTTTCAAGCTGTTGTCAATACTTTTGTACCTTGTTCTGATTTGTGTGTCCACAGTCTTCTGTTATACAGTGCAAGTGTTAACATTTCAACCTAAAGTTGCCCTGACCTGAATGTAGATATTCATAGCAGAAACTGGAGGTTGTCTGGAAGGAGTAGGAAACATGTTCCAGGTAAACCAGAGGAGAGCACTTCCTCAAGAACAACGTATATATGTCCCTAGGAGTAAGTAACACTGAAACTTATAGACATATTAATTGGACTGTTAAATATAAGATGAAAAGAATAACTGAAAACGTTGTTGTAATAAAAAACAGCCTCTGGCTCTATTCCATGACAAATTTCATATGTGTATCTGTGTCTATATATAAAAGACCTAATAAGCTATAAAAACTTTTCACTGATTTGAAGAATAAATTTTCATGGGGAAAAAAAATACCAAACCAAAGCAATCGAGAAGTTTAAAGTAAACCATGGACTTGGGAAATAAAATGGAAATATAAGCAAAGAAAAATAGTATGATTAATGAAGGTTTCATGTAGAATAGAAAAAATCAGTCAGTAATACCTTCAGTTTGTATAACAGGTGTTTGCATTTCTATAGTGGAGCACTGATAATGGCCAGTCATTAGACAGGTTGTATTTTTCTTTTTTCAGCTCAGGAATGTGCAGAGTAAACACGGGGTGTGGAACAAAGACAGTGGTGTTTTCTGGCTTCGTCATCAGCACAGCAGGCTCCTTTTGTTAATGCTTCTTTTGAGGAAGTACATTGCAGGAGGAAAAGCAGGCAGTTGTGTGCTGGACTTCCCAATTGAAAAGTCTTGGCCTGTAAGTATTACCTAACATTTTTGCCAGAATATCAAATCCAGGTAGATAGATAGATAGATAGATAGATAGATAGATAGATAGATAGATAGATATTTGTGGTGAACTCCATTCTGAATGAAAAAGCATACCTAGGGGAAATACTAACTTTGCATAATACGGACTTTACACAAAATCCAGTATGGATGTATTACACAAAGATTATTAAAAGTCTGCAAAATTATTCACCTTCTTCAGTACTGAATATTGCACAATAACATAGAATTCCTCTTGGAGTTTCTGATGTCTGTGTTGTGTTGTTGTTGCTGTGTATAAATTACCACAGGAGCCACCAGCTGTCGTCCTATAAATTTTATTGGCACTCTGTAAATATTAAATCAGCCTGCTAAAATGAAGCCATGTGCAGTAACAGCTGATGCTCTGTTATGGAGAGCACATGCAAGAAAGAGGTGTGCACTGTGACTCCCATGATTCTTACAGCTTAGAAGCCCCTTACTTCTACAGAATTCAAGCAGAATTCTTGATGTCATGAAGATAAAAGTCTGTGTCGATGAAATAGCATGCTGGAACAAAACCTCTTGTGGCCCATAAGTTTTGTCAGTCATAATGTGACATATTGAGGATGAGGCTGTAGATGTTAAAGGAAATGCTTCTTGTGCTCCATTTTCTCTCTGAGTTAATAGCCAGAAAATTCAAAGGCAAGGTAGGTTTTCCAGTCTGCCTGCCTCAATAGTAGACATGGTGAAATCTACTGATCCTGCAGCCCAGATAGTTTACATGGACTACTAAGGTAAACCAAGCAGTAGTCTAATTTAGGGAGTTAATTTTCATCTTGGCGACTTCAGTGGTGTGCAGATTCTGCTCAGATAGTGTCTACCTGCAGATGTCCTAGTATCAGCTCTTTTAATGCCTCTCTTCCTCCAAGAGTTGCTGTCTAAAGACCAGGCAAGGCAACAGACTTCTTGAATGTTCCACATCTACTGCAGTGTGAGGTGAGTTTGAACAATCTTCCGGAAATACTCTCTTTCTGAGAAGGCAGCTTAGGGACATGCCTGCTCAGTTTGAACACTCTGACTGTGTGATGCAGACCCCAACAGAATGTCAGACTAAATGACTGGTAAAAGCAATCTGTTAAACCAGGAAATTGAGAAGTGCCTCAGAACAGTCCTTAGAGAAACATCAGACTAGCCCTGACTTTGCATCCTGACTTTTTTTTTTAATTATTACTGTTGTTGTTATTATTATCATTATTACTATCAACATCATTGTGATAGACTGGAAGAGAGCGTCTATCTGAGTAAGTAATCTTGATGTTTTGTTATTGCAGCAAGGAGTGAGTACATTTAGCAGAAAGCACTGAAAGAGATTTCACCACCTGCCAGTAAAAGTTAGTGAGCTGAGAGCCATGGGGTTAGTCGTTAATGTTTCATAGATTGTGAATAAAGTACCAAGCACAGCATGAAGTGCAGCTTCAGAGACTTTTCCCTGGAATATGTGGTTGTGCAGAATTCAATAAGAGTTTGATGTAACTCTGGTGTTTGATGCAACTCTGCTGTTTGATGCATTTACAGGCATTAAAGCTGGTTGCATCAAATCCACACTTTAAAGAATAGCCTGGACTGAAGTTTTACTTTACTAAAGCTATAGGAAAAAAACTAGCACTTCTCTGCAATTTTTTTTTTAAACCACACCCATTTAAAAAAGAGACAGTAGGACAAATTAAGGGGCAGAAGTATAGAAACTCTACATGGAATTGATCTGATTTTTTGGAGAGCTCTGCAACTATAACTTAGTCTTATTCTGTAAGACAGGTTTGCACAAAGAGTGCTCTAAAATAGATCACATTAACAGCACTTACATTGTAAGCATAGTTGCACTGGAAAAGCTTTCATTACAGAAAGCATGCAAGCTCTGAGTGGACACCTTTCCGATCCACAGTGTTCTGCTTGTAGAGGCCATCATTATGCTGACAGAGCAAAATCCTGTTAGCCCCTGGATACCAGATATTCCTAATATGGATTTTTTAAAGGCTGGGAAATCTGAGCCAATTAACATATTGATTGATTTTGGAGAATACTGTGCTAATTATATGCAACCAGTCATTGCTGGGTTAAGTAAACATGCATCCAAAAAACCTACAACACTAATCTAATTAGCAATTACTACAGCTGTCATTACCTCTTTTCACCTACTTTTAAGCTGTGCAAATTCACGCTAAGAATCTCATCCTGCAAACTCCTTACATGAATAGTTTGCTTTTACTGCAGTAATGCTTCTGTGTAGAACAAGCTTTAAAAATTAGGCTGAATACTTTGCAGTCCACAATATAGCTTTGGTTCAGCCATCTTCATATAAGCTCAGAGTACATCAGTTGTGTCAAAATTACAAGACTGGAAGATTTTCCTTTCTAACTGACCCATGATCTTACTGGGAGTGTCTGTAGCTCCTACCTTCAAGTGGTTCTCTGCAAGTATCAAACTTAAAAACATACTTGCTTTTCAGAAAACAAAAAAGAAAATGTTGACAAACATTCTTATATATTCAGACAGCTTTAAAAGGTGGGTCAAACGCTGTGAGTAAAACATCTCAGAAGACTTGGCTTTTTCAGATTAAAAAGAAGTCATCAATTAAGAGAAAAACAGTTGAGAACTTTAATCCTTTGTGTGCTTTTCTTCCTTAGGCTTGATTGAAAATGAACACCTATTTTCACACACAATACAGGGATAATAAGACCTTGATAGCTGTTTAGTTGCAATGACATTATATATCATGCCATAGCTTGCACATCAGTCCTTCATATAAAAGAATATAGAGAGACGTTTTTAAATTTTATTATGCAATTTTTATTACTTAAAAACAGGTTTAAATATAATGTAAGTTAACTATATACTGATCTTCATTCACTGTGAGTAACCTGCAGAAGCAAACAATTTCAGATCCAATATCAAAACATCATTCAGATGCAATTTTGAGTAAATAGTCAACGTGAGCCTTGCACTCCAAAGCCATGCTGCACATATTTTCAGACACAATATTAAGATACTATTAATCCCACTGCAGTTCAAATATAAGGAATTATTTACTCAGCCCTTGAATCTGACCAGCTAAGTCCATAGTGATTTCTAATACCCTAAAAAAGAGCTGTGACAGTTTAACAACAGTGGCCCAGGACTGAGAGCAGATTCCCAGATGACTGAAAAAAATGGCTTAGAAATAGGCTGAACTCTAGCTGCTGGAAGCTGATCTCTGGTGTGCCAGTTCTGCAAGAGAAATCCAAGGAGAAGCAGCTGGAGAGAGCAGGAAAGCCAGCAGTTCAGCTAACAGCCACTGGTGCTGTGTTGCCTAGCAGTAGATTCCTAGATTCTAGATTGTGTTGCCTAGCAGTAGATTCTCCTTCCTAACAGAGTTCTCTCAGCTGTTCCAGTAAAGTATTGCCATGATGATAAAGTCCTTCTCAGATTTTCTGTCAGACAAATGCCTTTTCTGCTTTAGCTTAAGTGTTGCGAACATTATTTAAACTTTATCTTCTATTTGCTGACAATGTTAAAATTCATCAGACTGGAAAACATGCATTGTCTTTCCACAATGAATTTTAATAATAATAATAATAATAATAATAATAATAATAATAATAATAATAATAGCAACAGTTCATTAATCTGTGATGTTTTCTGTAGGTGTATAGAAGTTTTAACATTTTTTTTCTCCATCTGCAGTGTAACACTTTCAGTAAAAATAAAGGTACAGAGCAAATGCAGGCATATAGAAAAGAGAGCAAGGGTTACTATGGCAACATCTCCTTTGCAACCATTATTTATTGGTGTAAATTGTGTGGGATATTACTTTTCAATGGGAACTGAACTCCAGCTGGGAGCAATCAGTATTACATTAACTTGTCACAACTTTCTATGTACCTCCAGTCCATTTATGTTTTACACTCTCTGGCCATTATTTTATTGTAAAAGTAGACCTAATTTTGCAGGCGACAGACTAAAATCTCATCTTTGTTGCCAATACAGCTATATTGGCACTCCCTGCAAGCAAAGGCAATGAAAACAAGTCGGTTTTTCAGATAAATCATATTAGTTATTCAGCCTTTGTTTACTAGCATCCTAGAAACAGTGATAGGAAGGTTGGGAAAATTTTTAAAGCTTTCCCTTGTTAAAGTAAGACTTTTACACATAAGCCCAGTAATTTCATCCTTTTCTTTAACAGATGCAAGGAAACATCTGTTGAGATTTAGGTAAAGGTATTGCTGAAACAGAGAGGATCATGTCGAAAGTCTACATTTTTAATATTTTTGTGTACTAGAGTGATAACAACTTGTTTGGGTTTTTTCATTGGCAAATTCTTATGATCAAGTGAAGAGGTACTTTGCACATATTAATTGTGCTCATGTACATTTGCATAAAAGTCTGACAGTGGAGATCCAATCACAGGGTCTTTAATCTTCTGTGTCTCACATTTACACTCTTCTACAATCATGATTTCTTTGACCACTGGAACAGAGTCAGTGCAGTTGAGATCCAGGCGCTTCATGGAGAACTTGTTGGGCAAGCAATGAGAACAAAAGGTATACAGACGACCTTCTGGACCAGGAGCATGAAAGGAACTACATTTTCCAAAACACAGATTATTCTGTACTGTCACCTTCTCACAGCTGTTATGAGTAACACTCTGAAACAGAAAGCAGTTTAAGTTTTCTGGTACAGAAATAGCCCATGGACTTCACTAGAAGGCATGAACCAAAAAGAAGAAAAAAAACTGCATATTTTTCTTTTCAGAACAATTAGTATGGGTTTCTAGGCCACGTCTATATATATATATGTCTGTGTGAAATAAATTTAGTTCTGGATATGAGAAGACATGTCCTTAACAGACTGTGATTACAGAAACACTGAGAATAAATGGTGAGTTATAAGAAATACAGCACTTTTATCTATACTATTTGCTTGTCTTGATGTTACAATACAGCAGAATGGATTTATCTATGCATGGGACAATTTATCATTTTTCCGGGATTCTTAGCACAGAATTAGACATAAGTATCGGTTTTCTAATTAATACAAGAGAAAAGAATCCTTACTTAGCTGTAATAAAACAGCCAACTTCTCTTGTAAATACTTGTCCTGGGACTCTCTATGTAAGCATGTATGTGTGTGTATACATACACATACATCTATCTATATCTATATCATCTATATCTATCTATCTATCTCAATATCTGTATGTCTACATCTAGAGAGAGAGAGACAGACAGACAGACAGATACTGTAATTCAGATCCACAAATAGTTGAGAGGTGTATTCATTAAATGGATAATTACCCATCACTTCCCTGCTGACTAAGGCTATGTCAGAACAACTTTGCATAAAAATAATAAATAACATTATGAAAATCAAGTGTGTGGCTTTCCAGTACTGCAATTTTGCAGTTTGCCTCATCAGACTAAAGCTTTTTCATCAGTGTCTTTCAGCTGCTTACCATGTGCAAGTGTTCTGAAGCTCTGGACTTAGCCGTGGAAAAAACCCATGTCTCTTTAGCTGCTGATTACAAGAGGCAGGGGAAAGGGCATATTTGTTAATCTTGGATACCTGTTCTTACCTGGGTAAAAGGCACGGTTCTGCAGTTTTCCTGGTGCATTTCATTGGTCTTGATTGGCAGGACAACCTCTTCAGATGCTGAATTTTTCTTTAACATGAAGTGGTCCCAAAATTTCTTGGCATCTTTCCTGTAGGAAGATTCAGACTCTCTCTTGCTGGAATAATGGGGTGGAGAGAAGTTTTCCACAGGAGAGATCTCTCTGGGTGCTGCCCAGGTTCTCAGGTCTTGGTCTGCATGGAGTTCTGCATTGGGAAGAACGAACCTTGACATTTTTTTCTCCTCTTTCTTCTGACTTCCAGATGCTGTCTGTGGAATTGATACAAAAAAGCTTGGTACTCCCAGTGTCTTGTCAACACCTACTGGGTTGTCGCTTACCAGCTCAGGAAAACTCTGGCTTTCAAACAGATTTTTGTCCAGGTAGAAAAAGTGCTGAAATGGCTTTCTACTTTTCCTTTGCTGTGAATTTCCCTGTGACTCTGTGGCTCCAAGACATGAGAGCGCTAACATCTGAAGCAGAAGCAGTGACATGATCCTGCAAACTGCAAAGCTGTAGACCTGCTGCTATTGCAATGTATATAGTATGCTAGCTTTATATGAGAGCCTATATCAGATTATGGCGGAGGAGAGGAGAGCTCAGAGGAGACCCTGGTGTGGCTAATTGCATTCATTTACTGTAGATTACAATTATGATAGGGGAGTTTGTGCTAATGAAGCTCTGCTCTCAAACTGAATTATGTGTATTGGAAGTTCCTATCTAAAATCTAGTAACCCAGGATGTTGTGGAGGACAGAAGGAGTCAACAGGAGGAAATGTTTGGATAAGGTGTCTAGTTTAGGCTGAGGAATTAAGAAAACACTTGAAGTTGTGTATTAGAATGTTCAATGTGGTCTTCATTGTTTATTTTTACTTTCAATTCCATAGAGCCAGAGACTGTCAAAACAGGGAGTGTTATTTCATTACAATAGAAAATGGGAAGCTGATTAAAGATGCTAAAACAGTAAGCTGTATCTGGAGACATCAAATCAGACTGTGTTTTCAAAAGTTAAGTCTAACTTTGGTCTTTCAGATTTGGGATATGAGCCAATATCTGCACCACTGACAGACCAGTGCTCAGACAATCAGAGGAGTCTCTTAGGGAGTACTAGCCATTACTTCATCTTCCTCACAGCAGGTTTGCATCTGCTAGAGTGCAGACATGTCACTAGCACAGAGCAAAAGGTATCAGGGTGAAAAAAATCTGCATACCAGATTCTCAAAGATTAACTGGCAATGCCACTTCCTGTTCAGCACCAAAGCCACTCCAGGCATCCTATAAAGTTCGTAAACAAAGTGAACATTTAAGTAAAATATGTTAGAAAACACATATTTTAGGATTTTAGCTATCAAGGTCTCAACAGAAATACTTAAAAACTACTAGCTCTTAAAATAGTGTCATCTTTTGCAAAATTACCATGCTATACAAAACGTAAGAAAAAAAATCTGCTAGAATAACATATAGAGAAAAGTTTTGGGAGAAGGAATTTATTTTCAATAAACATTGCAAACAGTAATATTATGATACTGAAAAGAAATTTTGCTTCATATAAGTTGCAATTTTAGTACCCTGATCTCTACACACTCCTGTTTCTACTGACGTCTATCAATGGACTCTAATGTTTATATTATTTTCAAGCTTAGGTGACTGGTAGTAGATGTATAAAGTTATCTGTCTTTAATTTCTAGGGAATTAATTTATTGCCTTGAATCACTGTTTGAATCCTCACATCATATCAGTGTTGGCCAACAATTTGAACTGAAGCAGGTGATTTTTGTAACTAAAATTCCTTGTATTGGTAACAGTCATTCAAAACTATTCAGCAAAGATAAGAACATTAAATTTTGAATTTTCCTTCTTTTTTTGCTCTTTGTTTTAGTTGCTGAAGAGCCCCAAGGCTGGGCTGATCCCCAGACATATTTAATATATTGTGTTATATTGAAACAGAGGACCTGACACACTTACCAATGTCTTTTGAACATGATATTTACCTGTTTAAAGTAACATGCATTTGCACATCATCTCAGGATAGGCCTCTCAATGCACAGACAAAAATTAAGTAAATAGTAGAACTGGAATGATTGGGCTGCCCAGACTATCTAAACTGAACTGGCTTGGGATATTGGTACAGTGCAAATGTTAACAAGTGATGTATAAAAATTTTAGCATTGACATGTATGTATAGATGTTTTGCTGGTAATGTTACATTGCAGTGCCATGGGAATGAAAACAACCTGTCCAAGATCAGAATCCATTCCTGGTATGTACTGTTCTATCCTGTAACATACAGCAAGAAGAAAGGCCTCTGAGGGATTCAGATGTAAATGCACGAAGTATTATTTACAGAAGAGTAGGAAAGAAGTCTGAAGCAGAGCAGTGTCTGCAAGTGACTCTGCAAGTCGCTCCGCAACCCAAAGGCTGATAAAAGAGCTCTCTTCACTTCTAGGTCAAGCCAGTTCTAGTTCCTGGGTTTTCTTGGGTGCTTTTACCTAAGTTCTGATGAGAGCCAAAAGCAGCATTCCAGGTCTGGTTCTGCCAGACCAAGTCTAATGCCATTCCTTTATGCCTACGATAGTAGGCTATGGCTGCTTTCCAAGAGGCCAAGTTGGTAAGATATGGGACCTGATACATCTGGGCATGGTTTGTTCAATATATAAATACTGCCTAAATGTGTTTTGAAGTCAGCTGCCTGTATAACTTTGCAGAGGTAGCAGATCTCTCCTCAGCTTCTCAGCTCAGGCAGGAGGCTGCCTGCATTACAGGAAGGCACCTCAGCTCAGACAGCAGGCTCAGAGAGTCATTCTGAAGTTAAAAATAATAAGCATTTGCAAGTCTCTTTGTGGTGACATCAACTGCATAGACTAATAATTGACTACAGGGATAGGACTGAGCACATAATCATTATGTTCCAAATAGAGCTGATCTCAGATTTCTAAAAAAACCAATGCTGTTTCTTTTCTAAAAACTTGTTTTCCTGCCTGATTACCCTTTCATATAATCATAGAACATGTTTTCACTGTATTTTGATCGTTAAATCTTGTGGCTACATGCAGCAATGTCTTTCAAGCAGGCTTTGATTTGCCTTCATAGTAGCAATTTATTCAGGGCATTCTGTTTTCACTAGCAATAGTCACTGCAAATGTTTGCCTATCTTTTTAGAACTGTCAGGTCTATAGATGACAAGTGCTATGCAAATGCAAAGTGGTATTATTCATTTGTTTCAGAGCTGGAGTTTATTCAGTCGTTACGGACATAAACTGAGTAATTATCTACACTGCCAGTTGATGCCTAAAAATAATTCTTGGGCAGTGCTTGAATTACTTGCCTTCTGTTGAGCTAAATAGTCTCATCATACCATGATTGATAATTAAATCATTAAAATGGATTTTATATATTACAGTCCAGTTCAATATCTTATCATTTTCCAAACACATCCTATGTAGACAACCTTGTATCCAGATATATCTTTTATAGATCCCATATGAAGACCTCAGAACTAGTGAGTTATCACTATGCAGTTTATTCTCCAATTATTGTACTTATCAAAGAAGGCCATCTGTGGTCTTTGTTTTACTGAGTTTCACGGAAACAAATCATATATAAGCCTCATGGGAAATTTTTAAGTATGAAACCAAAAGTCTTTTAACAAGGTATGAGATGAAAAAACAGACAATAGCTTTGTTTTGTACCTCCAGCACAAAACTCTACATCATGAACTCCCCCTTTGCTATTCTATTTCAAGTCCTCAATTGCATTGTTTCTTTCTTCACTCATTTATATTTTCCTGTTCACATTTCTATGTTTCTTTCCTGTGTTCCAGCATTAGGTTCCATACTGCAGCCAAAATGGAGGTGCTTATACTTTAAAATGTTTGTTTGTGTTTTCAGTGGAGCGGGGCGAGCATCCTTTCATGTGTTTTGGCCCAAGTTCTCCTGACTGTAGGTACACACCCATGATGCAATGGATGGTTCTCTCTCTGTTATAATTGTCAGACCACTACATTTTATACAGGTGCTCACCACCTGAAGCATCTCCTGAGTGGTACTGGCACATATGTACTGCCTAATTGACAGTGTATCCAGTTCCAGACCCAGCCTGAGGAGTTCTCTTGGATATGTGCTTGATTGCTGCCAGTTGCTAAGCTGTGGGACAGGGTGAAAGAGTCTGGGAAAACCTGTGGGACAAGAAAGAAAGAGTCTGGGCAAAGACATTTAATTTTTCAGGAAAATGAATCTTCTTAGATTGTTATGAATAAATTGAGAGAGGTTATTCAGTGAAAAATTTGACAACACCAACAAAATATTTGTAACATAATCCAAAGAAGATGCATATGAGATTTGTTTTATTGAAGTAAAAATCTATTTACTTATCTTAAAACTACATCTGTGTGAATGAAATTATATTCTTTTGTACATTGTGCTTATATGCAATAGTTCAGATTCTTAATCACAGTCATGGAATTGTTAGGGTTGAAAGGGACTTCGGGAGATCATACAGTCCAACCCTCCTATCAAGGTAACCACCTAGAGCAGGTCACACATGAATGTTTCCAGGTGGATTTTTTGTGTCTCCAGAGAAGGAAATTCCACAACCTCCCTGGGCAGCCTGTTCCAGAGCTCTGCCACCCACAATGTAAAGAAGTTTTCCTCATGTTGATGTGGAACTTCTTGTGTTTTAGTTGGCCATTGCTTCTTACCCTGTTGCTGGACACCACTGAAAAGAGTCTGGCACTGTCCTCCTGACACCCACCTTTCAGATATAAATATGTATTGATGAGATGTCTTCTCAGTCTTCTCTTCTCCAGACTAAACAGACCCAGCTCCTGCAGTCTCTCCTCATAAGAGAGATGCTCCTGTCCTCTGATCATCCTTGTGGCCCTCCGCTGGACCCTCTCCAGTAGCTCCGTTGTCTCTCTTTTACTGAAGAGACCAGAACCAGACAAATCTCTCCAGATGTGGCCTCACTAGGGTTGATTAGAGGGGCAGGATCACCTCCCTCGACCTGCTGGCCACACTGTTCCCGAGGCACCCGAGGATAACATTGGCTCTCCTGGCCACAGGGACACTGCCAGCTCATGGACAACTTGTGATCCACCAAGAGTCCCAGGTCCTTCTCCACAGAGCTGTTCTGTAGGAGGTCAGCTCCCATCTGTACTGGCACTTGGGGCTGTTCCTCCCCAGGTGCAGGACCCAACACTTGCCCTTGTTGAACCTCATTAGGTTTCTCTCTGCCCAACTCTCCAGCCTATCAAGGTCCCATGGAATGGCAGCACAGCCTTCAGGTGCATCAGCCACTCCCACCAGTTTAATGTCATCAGCAAACTTGCTGAGGGTGCATTTGATCCCTTCCTCCAGGTCACTGATAAACAAGTTGAATAAGGCTGGAGCCAGCACTGATCCCTGTGGACCACTGACTGCAGGCCTCCAACTGGATTCTGCTCCACTGATCACAACCCTCTGAGCTCTGCTGTTCAGCCAGTTCTTGATGCACTTCAGGGTCCACTCATGTAACCCCCATTTCCTGAGCTTACCTGTGAGGATGTTATGGGAGACAGTGTCAAAAGCCTTGCTTAAGTTGAGGCAAACATCCCCTGCTCTCCCCTTGTCAACCCTTCCTGTCTGGCCATCAGAGAAGGTCATTGGATTGGTTGAATATTATTTGCCTTTGTTGAATGCATGCTGACTACTCCTCATGAGCTTCTTTTCTTTTATGTGCTTGGTGATGACCTCCAAAGTGATCTGTTCCATCACCTTTCCAGGGATGGAGATGAGGCTGGCTGGCTGGTAGTTGCCCACATCCTCCTTTCTGCCCTTTCTGAAGATGGAAAGTGACATTGGCTTTCCTCCCATCAAGGGGCATCTCTCCTCTTCTCCATTATTTTTCAACGAAGATGCAGAGTGATTTAGCAATGACATCTGCCAGTTCCCTCAGCAGCTGTGGATGCATCCCATCATATCCCATGGAATTATGGGTGTTAAGTCTGCCTAGTCAATGTCTAATCCAACCCTCTATGACCAGAGGAAGTCTTCCTTTCTCCAGACTTCCTCTCTTGCCTCCAAAATCTTGGATTCCTGCAGGAGGGCCTAAACAGTAAAGTCGGAGCAAAGAATGCATTCAGTAGTTCCACCTTCTCTGCATCTTCCATCACCAGGACACCCACGATATTCCTCCCATATGGCCTCTCTCTTTTTCCACATTCTATGAATTTCTTTCTTCCGTTTGAGATTTGCTAGAAATTCCCTGCTCATCCCTGCAGGTCTCCTGCAAGATTTGTTTGATTTCTTCCTCATGAGGATACATTGGTCTTGAGTTTGGAGGCATGCTCAATATTGATCAGCTCTCCTAGATTCCCTCCTATATCCCTAATCCATGGGGTTCCTCTAATTAGGTCCTATTGATTAGGTCTTCTTCTGGTTGAAAAAAAGACATTACTTCAATGCCAAAGAAAAACCCCTGATAAATAAAGGCTATTGTGTTCCTGTCATTTAAGTGTACTGATATAAACAATAGTATTTAAGGAGTGTAGAGTAGCAGAGTTATCCATATTAAAGCAACATAGCTTTTTAAAGGGTAACAAGAGGAAAACTGCCTCTCTCCCCTGAAAATGTTTGAGGTTACTGAGAGACAATGACTTTTTTCACATTCTTCTTTAAATAAAGAATCATATTAAATCCATTTTTATAGACTGTGTTTCTTGAATTAATTATTCATGTATATCTTCTTGCAGATCTGTAACTTTTGTTAGATTTATTTTTCAAAATAAACAGCGTTATGTCTTTTGAAATAAAGAACATTTTCTCTTTTGAATGTGGTTAACTCATGCTACAAATGTCCTGTTAGTATTAATTCAAAAGTAGGCCCAAGCAGAAGAAAAAAATGAATTCAGAAACTGCATAGAGTAAACAGCAGGTATATTATGCTTTACTATAAGTGCATTTCTACTATGCTAAACACAATGATTTTTATCACTAGAAAAAAAACCTCTTGAGAGATTTTGAAATTAAGAAATTCATATTCACTGAAGTTTTTGGGTTTTTTTTATTAACACACGTAACATAGTTAAACATAACAATATATATAGTGTTTTGAATACACGAATTACACTAGCACCAGTCTTGTGAAGTAAATAATGTAGAATCACAGTATTCACTGAATCTTATGCATAATTCTCTCAAAGTTATTTTTATAATTTGAGAGAATAAAGACTTGAAGACATTCAGTAAGTTTCTGTGTATAGAAAAAAGACCTTGAAAACTTTTCTGGTATTTTTCAGACTAAAAACTTGATATCTGTACAGTTAATAAAAATTAAAATATTTTAGAATATTTTGGTTCAGAAGAAGTGGTCCTGTGACCAGTTGCCTATCCATTCTTTTTCATAACCATTGCCTTTGAGTCAACTTCTTCCCTGTTTGAAATATTGACATAGTTAATGGGAGTGAAGGTGGTCTGAAGTGACTAGCACACACAGTGTTCATGCAGCCCGTCCCTCTGTATAAATCTAAGCTAACCGCTTGGTTCTTTTCACTGAGCTGTTGCCTCTGTGTTCTGTTGCTCTTGGAAATGGATATATGGATACTTCTGGTGAAATAAATCCTTTGTTTATCCAGAAAGTGTGGCATCGGTGGACACTGGAATTTGCATGCTCCTTTTTCTTACTTTCAGCCATTTGTATTAGACTTGGTGATGCTGATCCTCTAAATACTGATTTTCTCCAGAGTTTACTCAGAGTCTAATTCAAAAATACTGAAGATGAAAAAATCCCCAAAGCTTCTCAGGACTGTAGGCCCATCCTTTACTAAACTTCTTGGGAGAGGTATTTGAATAATCTCAATAGGCTTTATCAAACTAGCACCAACAAATTCTTCAGTTTTTTTTAAAAAAAGGCCCTAAAGAAATAAAAGTTTATGTTTATGTCTCAGTCAATTTTCCCTGGAATTCCAGAACATATGACCAACAGATCTCAAGAGTGCTTTTTTAGATGCTAATTTTTTTCTGTGATGAAAACTATTAGAAATAAAATTAGGTCTAAAACCAGGTACTCAGGAGTACTTGATTTGGAGACAAGTAGCATGTCTATGTTGATCTAAAAAACTCCTTAAACAAAAGAGTTAGTGTCTAGCAAAAGGGCTAGAAGTTTGTCATAAGTATTGCCATGACAAAAACAAAAGAGAGAAATCCTGGAAATATTTGTGTCTGCATCTGTTGATAGCAACAATAAAGGTGAGGGGGTTCTGTCCACAGTGCGTTTTTCTCCAGTTTTGAGATACACTCATGTTTACTGGCAGCAGTCCTTTCAGAAAGGTTCTTTCCTATATGCAAGTACTGTTCAGCTACTCACGTGCATATTGATTTAACATGTCACAGGCAAGGAGGAAGGATGAGAAACCCGTGCACACCAGAGGCAAGGAGGAGGAATATGTAACCCCTGAAATAATGTCCCTCAGCCCAGAGAGAAGAGACGATTCTGCTGCCGCTGTGCCTTGCATGACTCAAATTTCTGTGAGGAACCCCAAAGGGAGGTTTTGCAGCTCTGGTGCAAAACTGATGCAGAGGCTAGCTGAATAGATGAGCAAGGGAAGGATCAACTGCTGGCAGCAGGCAGGCAGATGGGAAGGATGAGAGTTCATTGGTACGGGGCAAATTCACCCTACTCAGTACCAGACCAACTGTCACATACTGGGAAAAGAGAGAGTTGGAGAAGAGCTTTAATATTTTATTTTTAGGAAGCCTATGCTTGGTTCCTCTTTATTTTTTTTTTTTTTAATTTAATTTTAAGGCTGGCTGTAAAAGGGTCCAAAAGCAAGCTTTTGACAGGTCAAATATAAATTTACTGTAATATTACAGAATGGTTATATTGCAACTATGTATATTTAAAATAATAAGTTATGGCAAGCTGGGTTTTTTTTTATTAATTGCTGGGTTTTAAGCCATTCTCAGAAATAAATCTGGATTTTAAAATATTAGTTTTAAAAACCTCAAATCCCTAATAAGGACTTAGACTAATACTTTTCAAAAGCCATAGCTGCTTTACTACAAAATATGTCTCACGATTACATTGGTTTATACACACATATAAATCCTATTGATGTTCATGTATCAGTGAATATCCCAAGATAATATTCTAGGATTAAGTTTCAATATTTTTTAAAATAAATCATCATTTGTTATAACATTAGATTTAGAGATGTTCCGTTATTTAATTATGCTAAAAATTACAGCACCATCCTGCAATAAAAAAAAAAAAAAAAAAGAAAAATTTTGCTTAGGAATGTGAAATAATACGCAACTCTGTGTGGGCAGATCCATTAAGTTCTGAAGCTGGCCTTGGGAGGCAGAAGAAATACAAGGCTTTGCTCCTATTGATAGTCTCTCACTAACTCCAGCCATTGGTATTTTTGTAAGACATTGTACTAGGGCATCCACCAAAGAAGTCCCAGTACTTAAATGGTGTCACTCCTCTCATCACCTAAGAGGACCCATTTTTAGCCAACAGTCTGCCCTCATTTCCAACCCCAGCAGTCTTCCTCTTTCTGTGACTGCAGGGTAAAATTGCAGTTCACAACCCCTCCTTAACAGCGAAACAAACCAACTGACATGCTACTTTCTTCAAAAGAAAAAGTAGTTTTACACAGAAGTGTGATGAAAGCCTTGAAACCCAGTTCTTTGGTATAAAAATGCATATGAGTAAGTGACAAATCAAAGTCGTTGGGGAGAGTTCAAAACCTTAACCTGGACTTAATTTTTGCAACGGATCTCTATACCTCGATTAGAGGCCAGTGCATATAAAATAAAGAGGCAGCATATAAAATAAACCTGGCTGATAATTAGGACAGATTTCTAATTGCAGATAATATACTGAAACAGCATAAATGCCCATATGCTTTCAGAGGCATCCTCCATCTATTACAACTTTCTTGAACATATATAGCTGTTTGGTTTGACCTTCTTGCAGTCAGTTGCTTGCCATTTTCCTCGCTTCTGCACAAACACACAATTTCTTCCTCTCACTGGAAAGTGGTAGGAACCTCTTCTCCAGTTTATATAGGTTACAGGTTCTCCTCCATTCCACTCCCAGTGTCCAGGATTGACTTGGTCATTCAAGCCTGTGTGAAATCAGTAAGATCAAATCAGTGATGTTTATTGTCGCTGGAGCCAGATGCCAAGACAGTCATGTTGTTCTATGCCTTTGTTACAAAATGCATACAATTTCATGCTGAGAGAAAAAAATCTGATGGAACACAAGCAAAACACAATTTAGTATTTAATTAGGCCACTTGAATCAGTTAGTGCCATTTGAATAAAGGAAAATATACTTTTCTGCAGTAGTGCCTATCTAAATTTTTTTTTTCCTTACATCTCATACATGTCTATCACCTCACACATTTCTCTTTTGATAGTTGAAATAGCAAGGAGAATATATTCTAATCTGTGCAGCATCAGATGCCTTCAGATTTCTTCCGAATATAAAATTCTGCAGATTTTTGTAGAACTTGTTTACAATTAATAGTTGTAAAATTAGCTTGTGGTAATTAGTACAACATAAAACATATCTTTTCACTTTGCCTCTGAGTTACTAAGACCAATATGGTGGCATAAGTTTAGACATGACCTATCTTCTTTGGAGAGACCAAGATCAGAAAATTGGCATAACACTCTTGTAGCTTTTATCTTTGTCAGCAGAGTTTATTTCTCTAGGTTAAAAAAATTATGGTACTATTAAATATGATCCAAAACGAACTGTGTCTTTTAAAGTTAATTTAGTATGGCTAGTAAATCCACTTCATAAAATTACTAAAAGCCAATAAGTGCAGTTCAAAATCGGGAAAAAATAAGCAGTCTCAGGACACTATAGAAGAAACAAGAAAGGTGAGAAGAAAAAAATAGCCCTAGTATATCAGCTAAGGCAATCATTCACAGAAAGGTGGTTCTAAACAGACCAGCCTGAATTCTTTCCATTTCTCATTAAATGTAACCTGCATAATAAGAAATAGCTAAATCTGAAGTGATATGATGAAATGTTCTTTAGCTGATCATCTAACTTAAGATTTCTAACACAAGATAACACCATTAAATTAGCAGGAATATAAATTATTATTTTAAGTTAAAACAAAACAAAAGAAAAAGCTGAATTGACAATAAATAAAGTAATAGTCAAAAGAAAGATGAGATAAACAAAAGTGTGGGTAATGCACCAGCACTATTTTCCTTAGCTTGTGTTAAGATAGGAAAGGTTTCAAGACAAAAACAGTCGAGCAATAGACATCATGATAAAGATGATGTCTTTTTGAAAAAGACTTATTAAAGTAGCCAGATAAATTATGTCTTTCAGTTTATGCCTTGATCTGAAATAATTAGTGCAGCAGTAATATGAAGACAATGCAGTGTTTGAAATCTGGGCTCAAACTGCTGTGGCAATTTCTGCTTTTCATGGTGCACAGGAACTGTAAGCCACAGAGGGGACTGACAGCCAATGTACTTACCTATCCAAAAGGGCATCCTCCCACTGAAGTCCCACAGCCACTGCATGTGTTGCTCATTAGCCACACTCGTTAGACTCCCCAGGTATCTAGGCTCAACAAGAGAGAACAGAGTAATTACCATTCCACAGAGTGGCAGACAGCTCCCATCAACTTATCAACAACAAGCACTGATTCTGGTATAAAGCACATAAATAACGAGTCACAGGAAAACCACGACTTACTGTCATGAAGGAATAAAGAAGATAAAGTCTTAAAATTGTAGATTACTTAGAGAGGAACCAAAGTCCTAGTCTGATTTATCTAACAAAAAAATTAAATCACCTGGGCAACGGAAAGAAATGTATACAGGAAACATGTGCCTCATACTCACAAAATGTGTTTTAAACCCTTGGCACAATTACTGATACCATATTTTCAATGAAATAATAAACTTTCTACACTATAATCCAAGCCACTGAACGATACAGCTTCACCTATTTGGTAGTAGAGCAGAAGATATCTTTTTAATATCATGTTCTGACAAGACTGGAGCTTTGAATAATATATTTAAGTGGTAGTATGGTTCTGAAAGTAATCATAGATTCACAAAAGAATATAGAATATCATAGAATATCTTGAGTTGAAAGGGACCCACAAGGATCATCAAAATCTAATTCCTGGCCCTGCACATGGCAGCCCCAAGCACCACACTATGAGCCTGAGAGCATTGTTCAAACACTGCTTGAACTCTCTTAAGCTTGGTGCTGTGACCACTTCCCTGGGGAGCTGTTCCAGTGCCTAACCACCCTCTGAATGAAGAACCTTCTCATAATATCCAACCCAAATCTCCCCTGTCACAGTTACACATGCATCCTCTAAAATCAACATCCGGGCTGTTGCATCATTCCCCCCATTTCCATCCTCCCTCTCTATCCCAGCACCTTTATTTTTTTGTGTTTTCATCCTTCTTAGTTTTGGCTTTCAGTTGAGACATTCTGATTCTCCATCCTTCTGTGAATCTGCACTTAGTAAATGCAGATATACTGTGGATTTCCCCAGCTGCTCTTCACAAGAAATTTGGTATCTGAAAAGGCTCTGAGAAGCAGCTCATTCTTCAGAGGGCTGTCTGAAATGACTGCATATTTAGTTCAGATCAGAGAGAAGCTGTGGTGTATATTAAGCAGACTATTTCTGAATTCAGTCAATGCATAAGCTCTGCTCTGTATCTGTATGACATCTCCAAACAACGATTTGCAAACCCTAGCCACTGAGTGGCTTTGCCACTGACAAGTCTTCCAACCAGTACCAAACACACAAGCACCAGCAGGCTGCTCTTAAGCCATTTAGGAATCAGGCTAAATCCTTAGGTATTAAGAGACAAATAGCATTCTTCACATTTGCCAGGAACTGTCAGCCATCAGCGGCTCCACTTTCTCATTTATCCATCTTTCTGTCTATGTTGGTATCATGTCACCTTTTTACATGTCACGCCTGCTGTTGCCATTCTTCTGATGCTGAGCCTCGGGTGCCGAATTTCTGTTGTCCCATATTTCTGACTGCCACTAAGTTTAAAAGTGATGCCAACTCCTTCAGCCTGCCAGAATATCCTGAGCGATGCTTGGTAGGACCAAAGCAAAAAACACTGCTCATCAAAACATGTTTTAAGAGAGGTAAAAAACTTTTCTAGCAGCAGATTAAGTAAATGGTATTATGAGGATTTTGCTAATTTCATTACTTTTGCCGAGTAACAGAGACAGGAGATCACTATTGCTCCAAATGAAGTAAAGACTGTCTTCCTTAAGAGCTGGGGCAACAACCAAGCCTCAAGAATGGCATGGCAGACATAGGTCACTATGGAGACCATGAACAGATGTTGGGGTGAAAACCCACCATTAAGCCTGTTGCCCAGTTAGAGACCCATGCCTGGCGCTCCATTCCTGTTACTGCCCTGTATCTCTTCGAAGAGTACTGATCCCATGGATTCCATATGATGCCACACAAGACAAGGAAGAAGGAAAAATTTACATAGGGAGAAGTTCAAAGTAGTAGTCCACAATACTCTACACAGTTCCTATTGCACAAAATCTGGACCATTCCTTAATCTGGGCTCACAGGGCCAGGATATGAAATAAATTCATTGTGTTGCTGAGAGGGCATGCTCCTGCTGCAAAGGCCTCTTTCATTATCTCTGCAGGACAACCAAAGCAGCAGGGGATGGAGTCGCCCTCAGCTCCATGCTGCGTGATGGATCTGCCAAGGCCTCCAGGACAGCTGTGTGTCAGACCTCGTTTGTGCAAACACTGCTGCCCCAGGGCAAGCCCCAACACAGGGCTCTCTGAGTTACAGGGCCACACGTAGAGGATCTTGCTGACAGCTGTGTACCTTCTCCTCACCTAGAGGTATGGCAAAATGGCCACAGAACTGTCTGTTAGGGGTCAGAATTGTGCACCCACTTGTGGTAGAGGCTCCCAAAACTGCACCCAGTGAAGATCTCAGCAAGGCTTCAGCTATGCCTCTCGTCACGGTGAGATATGCCAGTATGTCCCAAGAGTGACATGCTTCCACCCTTCTGGGCCCATCTGCCAGGCACTGAATCTCCAGTGAGCTAGGAACAAAGCTGTTACACTGACAAATGCCGTTGAAAAGTTTTATACTCCATCTTCTTCTGCAGACAGAGTCCAGGAAAGCAGACTTAGTTAATTCAGGGTGCCCTCCTAGGCTTATCCTGCTTCAGCAGCAGGATTCCATTTCCCCTCACTGTGGTTACTCACTTACCAGACTTGGGCCTGAGAAGAGATTTGGGCAGCAGTCTCTGTGGTATCACTACTAGGTGAGAAAGGGCATAAAATAAAATAAAATAAAATAGAGCATTTTATCTGACTTCTGTTTAAGGACACTAAAAACCAAGGTAAGCATATCTTACTCCTGTTGTTTCAATTGTCTTAGAAAATGAGAAAACAAAAAGCATCAATCTATGTCAGTAACTACTGTACCATTTATGATATATGGGGGTCATATGAGCAATAACAGTTTCATACTGTTACTTCAATCCATGAACCAGGGAGAGACTTCAGCACTATGAAAGGAAAGCACTGCAGTAACTATAACATTATCTAATCTCTTGTCTACTTTCTAAATACATCTTGAGAAACACATTACTGGAAAGAGAACAACTATTCTAATTGTTACACCTAGTTAGGGGGTTTATGTATTGTAGGGAAATGAGAACCATCCTGAAAGAACATGCCACTTGCGATAATATTACTTACTGAACCTTGAGGCATAGTGTCAGACACTGGAAATGACAAGATAATGTTATTTATGGAGTTGCACACATCTAACACTTCCTAATGTAAATTGTTCAAGATAAGGGGTTATAATGCCTTATTTGGAAGGAAAAAAAAAATGAAAAAAAACCCACAACAAACCCACACACATCACTTCTTCCTGTGCTAAAATGTCCATTTGAAATTGTTCCTGTGTGCTTTCAAATTTTTGTTATTGAGTCAAGAGCATTGTTCATCTTAGAGCAGTTGCACAATTAAGGAAAAATTTTGGGTAGCTATTGACCTTGAAGTATTATATGGAAAACACTTAGCACAAAGACTTTACTGATTTTCCATCAAATTATCCAATACATTTAGAAGAGTCTTGTACCATTTTGGTAAATTTAACTTCAGCAAAAACACGCTTGACTAGGTGTGAAGGAATCCACAGGACAGGACTTTTTTTTGAACTGCTGTAGTAAATCCATGTCCTATACTGATGTTGAAAGGGATTGGAGGGTGACTGAGAGGCTGTGCTTATCTCAGTCTTTTGTTTGGTCACCTAGGGTGTTATCCTGATGCCCTGAAATAGGTGTCTAGTATTGCTTACAACACCTCGTGATGTTCTGGACATTTAGATGATAGTGGCAGACGTGATGCGGAACTAGCGGGAGCCCTGCACTTCCAGAGTGGCAGCTGAATGTCAGACAGCACACACGAGGCCTTTAAAATGACTCCAGGTACCTGGATCTCTATGCTGAAATCACTCACAATACTATGTTAAACCAGTCACTTAGAGAACCACTATTAGGAGAGGAGGGCTGCTCTCCTACTTTACACTAAGCAACACTGAGCCATTGTGAAGAATCAAACCTGTTACTTTAGATGTAGTTCTGCCTGTGATTCCCAAAGACTGAGGCCACATGTAACTAATACAGTAACACCAAACAAAATAACATGTCCTGCCTTACGTAGCTAGCAGTAAAGAACTTGAAACCTAAATATATTTGAGCTTTACTTAAATGTTCTGCTTCAAAATGAAAAAGGTAAGACTAACAAGACAAGAGACACAACTGTAGGTTCTGTCTAACCAGTGCTATTCCATCACTTCAGTGGCAGCAGTGAAGCCATCTCACATGCAAGTGAGCCCTGCTGTACTGACCCTTAGGGAGGACATGTTCCTATTGGATAAACAGGAACTGTGGCATAAATCACCAAAATTGTTTCTAAATCAGGCTGTTGTGGGATCACTCAGCTGTAATATCCCCCAGATGCTTCTCTTCACATTGCCAAGAGCCTCTTCATGCATAAAAACAAAGCTTCTTAAATCTCCTTTCTCTCCAATGTATTGGAGAAGGGTTAGAAATCGTGCAAGATTTTCACAACAATTAACTGAGATTTCCCTGCCCCCCATCTGTAGTATGACATTGACATATAGAAACTTGCATCAAGACAAGCACGTATTTGTGTCTACTTCTATCGCTGCACATGGAAACTAAAAGAAAGGTTTGTGTACCACCTGCAACAAATGGATTCAAAAGTTTCTACGTCAATAGAAGCTCAACTGGCTCTGCGTAGGGCCATGCATATATAGTTGTGTCCAGACAACAACTGCTTCCACAATAAATTGAAAGCATTCCTTTGATGGTATAGAATCATAGAATATCAGGTTGGAAGGGACATCAAGGATCATCTGGTCCAACCTTTCTTGGCAAAACCACAGTCCAGACAAGATGGGCCAGCATCCTGTCCAGCTGAACCTTAAAAGTGTCTGATGTTGGAGAATCCACCACTTCCCTGGGGAGATTATTATAATGGCTGATCTCATTGTGCAAAAATATTTCCCTTTTGTCTAATTGGAATCTCCCCAGGAGTAATTTGTTCCCATAGCTGCTCATATTATCTATGTGACTCCTTGTAAAAAGAGAGTCTCCATCTTCTTTGTAGTCACTCTTTAAATACTGGAACAAGGTGATAAGGGCTCCCCTGAGCCTTATTTTTCACATGGAAGGCTTCACGGTCCTTTGCTGATCTTTGTAGTCCTTCTCCAAATACTCTCCAGCGTCACCACTTTTGTATACTTTTTGTATAGCCTGTTCCCAAGTCCATCATCTCAGGAGAGCAGGATTGTCTCAAAGAGAGTAGGAGGTTAGTTACTTGGAGACTCTTCATTAATCAACTTTAACAATGCTTGTGCTTATTTCCCTGTTCTGGATAATAGAAAAATTCTAGGAAGACAAATGAATAGGAGCTTAAAATGATGCAATTTTTGTAGTAATGAAAAATTATTCTTTTTTTCAGTGAAGATGGCTGACACTGAAAGTCAATTCTGTTATTTTCTTTTAATATCTAATGTTTGTTTGATCTATTAAAAGTTGAGGACTATTTGATCTATTGAGTATTTCAGCTATTTGACTGTTTGATCTATTAAAATTTACCTCCATGCTGGTTTTATTTCCCTGTTGAAAACATTTAAATGTTAATAGAATCAGTATTAATAACAGAAACTTCACAATTAGTGGTGGTGTTGATTGCTGAAGGAGCTGGGAAAAAGCACAAAATAAAATTGTATAAGTTATGTTCTTGTACCACATTTAAACCTGTTCCTAGTGTGGTACTTTTGTAAATCAGTTCCGGTAGAGGCCAGGAGTACTCAATTTACCAGGATAAAGCTTCGTCAGTCTATGCTACTATGACATTAATTGAATTATCAGTGCCCTAGGATTCATTTCCTTGTTGATTCAGTGATATGCCTTGATTTTTTGTGTAGTTCCTTAACACTGTCATTTACTTACTGTTGCTTATATTTATTTACTTTTATTCAGTTTACTATCTACATTGCACACTATAGACTTCATCAGGAAGTTATCGCCTACAGGAAATACAGGTCACCAAGAGTATACTCTTTTACGAGATAGGAAACACCTCCCAGTAGAGTGAGACATGGTCTCAGGGGATCAATTGAATGTTGAAGCCTTCAGAAAAAAAAATTAAAATAGTCACAATTTATAGCTTTGTTTGGATAAGTAGCATAATAGAAGCAGGTAATAGCAAACAATTTCAGGAGCTGAAATTTTAAGTAAACCAAGTAATAATATAAAATTTGGGGTGAGCCCACAAGATCATGTAACATTTTCCTTTTAGTAAAGAATATCTTCCATCAGTTGGGAGCTATTAGAATCAAGACTTTTCTTTTGGTCTTGTTACCAAGACAACATAATGTGGCACAACTGAAGGGAATGAATCAATGTTTGTTATGCATGCTTGGCCATGATTCAGGTTTCCAGCACATCCTTCCACTACTTATGGAATGTACTCTGTTTCTTTCATTTCCGACTCTTTCCTATTTTAATTTCCCTGTCATGGAGTAATGCAGAGTTCTGTTTAAGCCATTCCTATATTTCTGATTTTTTTTATACCTGGTGCTCAAAATTCAGCACAAGGTACAGAGCATGCCTTATCCTAGGGCAAGCTAATGTTTCCATGGCTAGTATTTCTTCCCGTGCTTTGTGACAACTATTATTATTATTATTATTATTACTATTATTATTATTACTACTACCACTAAATCATCCTTTAAAAAGTAGAAATTTATCATTAAATTGAATGTTATTGTTTTCAAGTAGTTACAGAATCTTCAGAGCTGCACCATCAGAAGACTAGTGAGGCACACGAGAGCTAGCAGTCTTTTACCATTGCTGTATCAAGTGGAGGCAGAGCCAAGAAAGTGGTGGGTTAGTGAGGATGAGATTCTGAGTCGCTGCTGTAATTTTCCTCTCCCAAACTAACTGACTTTCTTATTAGGAAACTCCTCATTGCAAATGGACAGCTTTGGGAATTCATGCTAAGATTAAGATAGCATCAGCACCTGAAACATTATGAGACTAAAAATATTTCTATCATCCACTGGGTCGGAATCCCAGTACTTGTTCAATTTTTGGGGGAAACTGCTCAGAACAGCCAAAGCTGGGCTTATCCAAATAAATGTGGCTCAAGGCCAGCATTCAGCTCAGGGCAACAGCAGTGCATAGCAAATGTTTTTTGGAGGTCTCTTACTGTTCTCTGCAAGCCCGAGCAGCAGCATTCCAGCTGACCTTGTGATTCACTACCAGGAAGTAGCAGCTGCCCTCATAATAACTCCATCCAGAGGAACATTTCTTCGTGGTTACCTCCTAAAATAAGAGGAAAAGTAAAACAGACTTGTGCCTGTTTACAGATAGCCTGTGCACTAGTGCCCAGAATTAAACTAAGCATGAACTTTGGTGTGTATTAATAAAGATACAGCATTGCTTAAAATATTTAAATAAATAAAGCCTGACAGAGGAGCCTATAATTTATACTTAGTAGCTTCAATGATGACAGTAGGCCTCAGATCCAAAAATCATCTGAAAAGATTATATTAGTTTGGACACTGTTTTCTGTCTCATCCAGTCTGTGCAGGGAATGCAGAGCAACAATATTCAGCATGACAGCTGAAGTGGTGGAGGGAATGTATGTTTACAGAATACCTAAGTAAGCTCATTTTAGTAGTTTCCACCCATTCTCTCACTGACTTCACTCACTGACTGTGTTATGCCCATATTGTCCCAAGCCCCAAGACACTGGTGCTCACATGTTTTGTCCAGCAGCACCTGTGGATGACAGAGGAACAGCAACTCCAGCAGCCAAGTCCTCATCATATTTCTGGGAAATTCATTTCTATTGAAAGAAAACCTGACTCTAGATAATACTTATTTCCTGTTCTAGTAAATAATTGTTATAGGAAAGTTCTTTGCTTTAGGATATCACTTGTCGTAGACTTCATGCTCTGACTTAGACACATACTCATGGCTACATTTTTACCTTGCTTTGGGAATTCCATAATTTCCATGTTGTCCCATCACACTGAAATGACTTTTGAGTGCTTTCTTCATAATGCAAGAGACCCTTTAAATCTGGTGTACATGCTTTTTGGAAAGAGTAAAATTCCTGGAAAGAGAAAATGTCATTTGAACATTTGAAGGAAAATAATTACACAAAACAAACAAGCAAAATGAAACAGATTAATTAGGTCTTATATTAAAATTTTATGCCATGAAAACTCTTCAAGGTGTTAAATCAATTTGGAAAGCATCACGACTGAAAACAGATGGTGAAAATGCCCATGAAAAAAAAGGTTTCATGCCTTATGTCTTGATCTTGGTTCAGATGCAAGTTCTGCCTTATCAGCCTGTGGGAATTCTGTCTTCGTAGAGATGACATTTACCTGTGGTTGTGCCTTCTTCTTGGTTTCAGCTGAGGAAGTGTCACCCTCTATTTTGAGTGATACAATCCCATGATACTTCATTTCACAGAATCACACACACAAGAACAGGAGAGGGAAAAGACAGAGTTAGTACATACAAGCAACTCTTGAATAAGCTAAAAAAAAAGTAGAAATTAATTATAATTTTAAAATCTTGTAAATAAAGGGAAATTACACCAAAAAGAAAGAAATATACATAGGAAAATATAGTCTATGGTCATAACGAATTATAAAGAGTGATAAAGCCTGGAAAGAACAGAATCAGAAAGAAATAGAAATGTCTGACCAATATTCATAATACTCTTACTTTGAAAACCACATCTGTTTCATTTCTAAATACAGATGAAGGATGAACCTGAAAAAGATAGAACAGCAGAATGAAATGGGCATATTCATGCACTATAGAAAAAAAAAGGCTTTATGTAAGATTTACTATTAGGTTATAAATCATGCAGAGCATGTCTTGGGTTTAGTTCTTTCTCTTTCAGAATAGAAATAGATCACTTCTGAAAGGAGCCTTGAAAGACCACCAATAACAAATGTAGTATGCAATATTCATAAAAACAGATTCCAGTAACTTTTAAGGTCACAATAGCAGAAAGTTATAAAATACCTAGCTAAACCAATATAGCTTAAGCATGAAAATCAGTGGGCAAAGTTTAAATAGCTATTCCCTGTGTAAGTTAACAGTATTTTCAACTTCAGAACTTCAGTACCAGATGCACAGTTTCTACACTTTTGCCTGGCTCCGCTGACTTCTTTCTTCTAACTTACTCATAATTTATACAAGATTAGAAGTTTCATAATAGCTGAAGTTGCTTGATGCCTGCTTCCTCCCTCAACTCTTGTTTTTATTCCTCTGTTGCATACATGGATCGTCAAAATGAGATTGGTTTGGTTTTGGCTTTTTCCTTACAGCTTTTTTTAAATAGCCCTCCGGCCTGACTCAGAGCAAACTCAGGTGGTTTGTAGTTACCGTATGGTGAGGTAGGATTGCTACAAAAATATGACAGCTAAATGAAGATATCACATCACAATATATTCACAAATCCGTCCATCACTAAACTACAGCAGTGTCTTACCATTCTGTCATTTCCAGTTACTCTCAGCCTGGTCCTTGACTGATTCGACAAGCTGTGCTTCTGCCACGGGTCCCCTCCATGCTCTCTCATGCCTTTGGAAGGAGGCAGTGGGATCACTTCCAAAGAAACATTACCAGGCCTGGAAGGTGATGAGGAGCCCGAGGAAACTGAAAACAGTGTGCCTCTCCCCCAGAAGTCATGCTTGCTTTGGCCAGAAGGATGGGAATAGCTGCATTGTCCTGAAAGCATGAAAAATGGCAGATGGTCAGTTTTAACTGCATGAGAAGATAACTGGTCATGTCGACATGGGCACATACACAGCTTGTCCTTAAAAGTTGGATGATTCTTTCACTGGAACTATTTGATTTGCTGTTTGTTCAGTTACCCTTGTTTCTGGGGTTACCTACTACCTATAGATGTATGTTTTTATACATTATGCATCTGCCTACCCACAGGTCAAAATTTCAACCCAGCATCTGCTAAAAATACCTGTTTTCATGCTTATACTGGGGTTTGCAGTGCTGGTTTTTTGGTCATGCATGTACAGGTATCTTTAAGTACCATTGGTGATACTTCCATCATGCCCAGAGAAGTTTCTCCTCAGAAATCCAGGACACTGTCATTTTGAGGAACTAATTGTGCCAACTAACTCCTGATTTACACTATGAATGTTTAGGAGAAAACAAATCTCAAATTTTAAAAGGACTTTTTATAACATGAAGCCTAAGTCATTGCAACTTGGATATATAAAATATTATTTCACTAAACACCAGGAAGAAAAATGCTCTTCAGCTGTCAGAGGATTTAGCTGCTTTGCTAGTTATTGCTGTTTTTCTACAGGTTTCCACTGTAGAAACTGTTTCCACAGTTGCCTCTTTTTTGGTGCGATTTTAGGCACACCACATTTGGTCTTTGAAAAACACAATAGTATAGAGTCTTAAAAGGGTAAACTGTGTAATGATCATTGCTGTTTACTGCAAAGATGTGCACTGTGGTTTTTAAGGGTTAGAAAATAAATTGCTAAAGCCGGGTTAATTTGTTAGGCTTCTTTTTTGAGTGCAAAATGAGTCTCTTTTAGAGGTTTGTAACAACTGCTAAATAATAACTGGAAAAAAAAATCTAATGGACCTAAAACCAATTTTTCCCACTTTAGTAAATGAAAAGTGAACTCATGTTGTTATGAAAAGTGGTTTCTTTCCTGGCACCTTTCTCATTTTGTACTCGTTGCTTTCTCCATGCTGTGTTTCCTAAGAGGATGCATATGGTTGTGTGAGAGAATAAAGGGTCTGCAACTGTTCAGCCTATTTTCTCTAAAAAGAAATTAAGCAGTTTGATCTAATGGTGATTGTTAGGAACAACTTGTGGTTGAAAATAGGTAGCTACTCAGCCAAGATTGTCCCACCTTCTAAATCATGAAGATCAAAAGAGAATACCTCCTTTTGAGTCCAAAATTTTTACTATAGCTTTTGTCCGTGTGCCAAGAACAGCATTCACAGGAGAGTTCAGAACTACTTCAAAGACTTCATCATCTTCTTCTAATCCATCATAGGTAATTGCTATATTCCACATCTTGGTTGACATTCCTAACAGAAATAAACATTTTAATTACTATTTAAGTGCTATTTCAATCAATCAGGATGTCAAAGAAATACATTAATTAACAGGTCTGCAGCTAGAATGGAGTAGATTGTGCATGTTGTTGTGCTCCTACCAACTGACTGGACTCCTGCTGTTCTTCCAAATAACGTTAAGCGTGAATTTGTTCCTGTGCAACGATGATTCAGTTCAAGTGCATACACTGTAACAAAAAGCTGCTCTAGATGTGCAAAATTGCACTGCAATATATAGACCCAAAGTCTTCCACTGTGATTTTCAAGAGAAAATGTATCATAGGGTTTTAATCTGAAAAGCTTAATTTGAATGGAACAGTTATTTAAAATACCTACAAATGGACCAAAAACTGTGTTAGATTGAAATGCAACCTTTTAGGCAAATCTTGCAGTTGTTTACAAGATTTTTTCTCTATTCTTTACTGGGTAAGTTCAGGCTTGCATTATGTGGATGAGAAAGGGTCTTGGACACTTTAATAATGTAAATTGTACTTGGTTTTGTCTAAATTTGACCTGTGTCCTGAGCTTTACCTATCAGGACTAAAATCTTTAAAGCATCTGAAGCTCAGGTCAGGGTGAATCCTACCCAGCATAGTTGTGGGGAGGTTAGGAGACATCATTTCAGCCCTTTTGATATTTTAACTGATATAGAAGGACTATAGGCCATCTCATGTTAAGTAATAAGGATACCAACTCACAAAGGAAGCCCAGAGCACTTCCAAAAAATGAGCCCAAGTGTCTTTAGTACTATTCAGCCCCTCTAGCTGCATATATACAACAGATTGCACTCTTCAAAGCAAGAGTTTACACTTTCAAAATCAGTGAACTGATCTTAGAGTTATCCAGGGCACTATTTCATACCTGGATCAAACTGAACAAGTTTGGAGGGAGATACTGTGAAGTCCTTTCCCAGCACAGCAGATATTTCATTGACCTGTGAAGAAATCAAACAGTAAATGCCATGCTGTGACCCATTTCACTGAACCACTGCATTCTGCTGGATGCTGAAGGTACTGTGCACCTCTCAAAAAGACAGGTCAACCCATACATATGCTCAGGCTTGAAAGATCAAAGACCTGAAGAATAAACCTTGTAATGTCCAACTATCATAACTCCTTGCTCATGGCTTAAAAAGAAATGCACAATCAAAAAAAAAAATTCTCATCCTATAATTTTGCTCATTCCCTCTGAGGTTGCTACTTGACAACTCCAGGTAACGCTGCTGTTCACCATGCCTTGGAACCCAGCCATACCTGGCTCCTGGACAGGCGCATTCTGCCATGTCAGGAGAGCAGCAACGACCAGGCCACAATCTCCTATTTGTCCCTTTCTGACACCTTGAAAGAAGCATTTGCACAGCACAGAACTGTCTGTCATCCCCAAAGATGCATTAGTATAGACATAAACCCTACATATGTAAATAGAGGGATTCCAGCAACTCCTTGAATTTTCAGGGGAGACCACCAGAGGATACCAGTTTCCACACTGGGCTCTTGACAGTGGAATCAATTTCAATGGTCTGTTTAGCTAAGTGACTCCTAGGACAGAATCACTGGAGTCTGTGAAGGATAGGACAGGATGGCCCCTGATGGAGTCAATAGCAAAATTCCCACTGACAGCAGTAGAACAAAAATCAAAATTATGTTTCTAATTAGGACCATAATGACGAGAAACTGTGAGAGGGGCAATTCGTATTTCTCTAGCAAGGGGAGCTGTTGCAGTAACAACACGAAAGGACGAGCCAGAGACACCTGTTACCAGGATTAGAGAGAAGGAAGGAAGGGGGCAAGACCCGCCTTCTTTATTTTTTATATCCATTTAGAAATCCCTATTCATTGGAGGAAATCAGTTCTTCCTCTCTCAATTACAGTGGTCAAAGGAAATGTCCATCAAAGTTCTGTGTCCATGAGAAAGGAATGTGAATGATAAGATACAGTTACAATAACATAGCTATGTTTACAGAAAAGACTGTGAGAAACTAGCTACAAAGAAGTAAAAACATTCATGACTGCAAAAGCAGGGCAACAGGGAGCTGATAAAATACTGGAATTTCTATTTAATGAGGACATAAAATTTGGGAAGGCAAGTTGCACAAAACTTGTTCTACAAAATTATAACCTGCAGCTTTATAACCTGCAGTCTAATCTTTTTGGCATAAGAGAGAGGCTGTCATTGAAGATATAGAGTGTTCCTTGTTTTTTTTCCTAGGCTATGGGCAGTAGAGGGGGGAAATGGGGGGGAAAGGCTGCCATGGCAGTGCAGTTGAAGCCCCAATAACTCCTGGGCTCCTCCAGCCTGAGAAGGGAAAACAGAAGTCCCAAGGCCCCAGATTACCCAAAGCCTGGATTTAAAAGTGGCAGATCCTGGAAACCAAGGTTCTGAGCACAGTGCCAGAGGAAACTGCCTGGTCTGTAGTTTCATCAAAACTGAAACACTGCTCCAAAACTTTCCAGGTTTGGTTAATAGCGTTTCTACTTAAAACTCAGGAATTTTTGTCAGAAATTTTTCAGACATCTGTCATAACAAGAATATCCCAGTAAGTCTGGATTGAGTCACATGGCCTCTTTGGTGATTACTGACTTATCTTTAAGGAATACAATCTTTGAGGAATCAAATAGCAGTCTGTGGTACTTATTATTAAGCTAGGATGTTGGCTTTACCTTTACTGTTATAAAGGCAGACTCCACCGAGTGTCCTGCCCTGGTGATTTTCAGAGACACCACTCCCATGTTTTCACACACTTCGTATTCAGTCTGTAGCATTTCAATCCGAGACCACCGTAGCTCCAACCTGTGGGACAGGAAGGAATGCAGGTGTGAAGCAAAGCCACCTCACCAGCCATCCCCAGCCCCTGCTGCTCAGAGCCCCTGTGAGGAACGTTTTCTCTCTCGGGTACTGATTTAGCCAATACACATGCTGAGTCTTTGTCTCCAAATCAACACACTTGTGTTGATTTGGAAGAGGTGGTAGTAAATCTTCCAGACCAGTCCTGATCTACTCTAAACCACACCTGAACCTTGTTTCACAATCGGAGGGGTTCTGCGGTAACTTTGAGAAGAGCATTTTGTCCATAACACTGATAGGCCTAAACAAGTTTTCGCTGCTTGTCCTGGTTTCCTTTGACCTTTATTACACTCTCACTCCCCAGTCTTTTCTCTGCAATATCCTCCTTTCTGCCCATCTGCCTTTATCTGTCCTCTAGCTCTTCTCCTGTACCGGATAGGATGTGTTCTAGAACTTTGCTGCCTCTTTGCAAGGACCTTCCCTGCTCCCCTTACTTTAGTACTCTGCACACTTCACCCTTCAACCCTTCTCCCTTCTGATTCCAGGTGTCTCATACACTGAATGCTAGAATTGTTTATTGGGGGGAAGGAGGAGAGTCTGAACCTCAGAAGATTGCATGCTGCACAGGGTAGTCAATAAAGATCTTGCCTTTTTAAAAGCTGTGATAAAAATCGGTGAGAGTCAGAGAAGAATGAAAGAGAGTGCAAAAAATAAAATGAACTGAACTACTCTCAAAACAATTTGAACTTTTCTAAAACAAACTTCTAGGCCTTTCACAGTTGATAAGCTCTACCACTAGTGGAAGTTTCCTCCTGTCTTCTTTTATCCTCTGATGCTAATTTTGTGGGAAACCCATTTAGAAGCTGATTTGCTTTATTTTTGTTAAAGAAGATGGATGTGCCAGATGTAGTCCAGCAGCATTAGGATAAAAGCTGGACATCAACAACAAATCATGTATTTTAAAACAGTGATAATTAGGTAATAAATAGTTTAAATTAAAAAAAAAAACCCACAAGCTTTTAAATCCAGTATTAAAATATTATTTTTTCACTAAAATCAAATTCCCATTGGGTCTGCTACTGGATAACTTCATCATAACTCCTATATTCTGAAAAAGAGTGCTTTTTCTTTGCTCTCTTTCTAGAGCTGTGCTATGCACGGCTATTCATTTACAAGAAGTCACTCTTTCCCATGAGAAGTGGCATCACATAATGGTGGTTTTAATATTGGTTCATCTGGGGTCCAGCACAGAGCAGCTGGGCAGTGCTCAGGCTGTCCGCACTCAGATGTGTTTGTGTATGGGGACATCTTTTGGCACAGTACATAACTGCCTAAACACTGTCTCCAGCTCAGCTCAGTCCCTGTCTCAGGGAAGTGCACTGCCCCTGGGGCCAACTGTCTGCTTGTTTTTCTTTGCCATGAGTTCTGGTTTGTCAGTAGCCAGTTTAGCCCAGAAAAAGTGTATTGGTTATTTTTTTCTCAGTTACTGCAGACTAAATAAGTTTGAACATTTAGTCCTATTTTCAGAAATAAAGAGAAACATTGCCTCTGCTGAAGAGCTACTCCCTCTTTTGGCTTTTATCATCAAAGCACAGTTCAGATGATATTCTAACTCTTCGTAATGAGGCTTATCATCTGTCAAAAGGAAATTTAGACAATATATGCAGCGGGTGACAAAGAAGATAATGTGTACTCTCCTTCTTTCTGTGTTCTTTTGCAGAATTATGCTCTCATAGCTTTGTCGTCTGAGAGCATCCCCTCCGTTGTAATCTCAAGCTTGGGAAAAATGCACTGCCATCAGCACAGGGCAAGAATGACCTGCAGTTGCAGGACCATGTTCACGATGCAGTAGTCCCAACCCTCAGCACCCAGCATCTCAGATCTCCAAATACCCAACAGCCACTAACTCCATTATATTTCCCTGTGAGGCTCCAAAGGTCCTTGAGAACTGTCACTGTCTAACCTGGAGCTAATGCCTTGTATTTCACCTTCTTGAGGAGCAGAAACCTTCTCTACTCTAACAAAACCAATGACAGTTTGAGTTGCAGCTATGTTTATGTCTGCATGGCTGCAAGTCCAGCCCCAGTTCCTTTGCCCCAGGGGGTGACAAGCACAGTGCAGCACAGCACAAATCTCCGAGGCTTGGAGCTACCTTTGGGGTGCTGCAGAGTTTCCACTAGCATCAGTCACTTGAAACTCCAAGTTGTCTGAATTCACCTCCTGTGATTGGTTGATGACATAAAGTATGATTTTGCTGTTCAAATCCTTTTGGCTAAATCCTTCCTGAATGAATCCGCCTGGGAAAGACATAATATGCAGGTGAACCAAAAGCCTGTTAATAAGAACCATGAAGACTCTTTTCAACCTTTCTTTTTGTTGAGAATCTGAACTTCGAGAAATGTGGACTTGTAGCTAAACAACAGCATCGGTTCACTATAAGCCCCTGCCTATTTCTCCATGTGTAACATATTTATGAAAAGGCCAAGTTCAATATTAATCTTTTTTTTTCTTGATACAAATAAAAAATATTTTCTCAGCAGCAGCTATTAAAAATTATCTCAAACTCTTTGAGGATTCGTAACAAACATAAGACTCATGTTTCATTGTGAAATTTTGTTACTACATTCAAACTTTGCCCAAAGTTTGCTAAGAAATTTTCATTCTCTGTATCAAGAAAATATTAACAGGGTAGGATTTGGAATCTAGTCTGGTATGTCCCAAAATAAAGAGATTATAGAAGAAATCACCTGTTGTTATATTTTTCAGGTAGCCATAATGAGGACCTCGCAAAATCTTAAAAATTATTTTGTCATCTTCTGTATTGGGATCGGATGCCCTCAGGGACCTGGCGGTAATATAGATCCCATAATTGCCATTCTTCAGAAGTTCCACATCAGAGAAGCAATGGAGATGTGCAATTTTTGGTGCCATTTTGTCCAAATGATCCACCTAAATCAAAGTTAGAGATTCATTTTACAGCATCAGGATATTCTCAGTCCTGCTTATTCTAAAAGCATAGTAGGCAGCTCAGGGTGCAAAAGCCACTTTGGCTCACAGACTGCTGCAGACACCTGAGTTCCAGTTCAGTTCTACTTCATGTGAGAAGTTTCCAGGCCCAGATTGCCTTTCACTTGCAGCATACAGCAGGGTACAGTACACTCTGGGGAGGGTAACACAAATTCTCTGTACCTCTGCGCTGATGTCCCACACTCCCCATAATCCTCATTTTTGATGTAATTTTTTTCATGCTTTCTCTGGGAAAGCAGAGCAGGAATAAGTTCAATCCTTCCCATAGCTGGGCTCAACTTCATAGCTGAGATTCCTATGTAAAATTTTTAGCAGGTAAATATTAAGTATATAAGTATTTGCTTGCTTATAATTATGCATTTTGGCAAGTAATTAATTCCCCAGGTTAGTTATTTATGTAACACAGAAAGCAAATATTTTAGCTGCACAGTTAAATCACAGACTGCAGCAAGTACCAGTTGTCATCAAAACTGCTGCATTTTTTGACTTATCATGCTGTGTATCTCTCTTAAGTAGGCCTGTGGTCACACTTGCCTGAATGGTGAATGCCACTGGCTCGCTCTGCACCCTCCCATTCACGATGAAGCCTTGATTAGTCCTATCTGTGGCAACAAATGTAAATCTGTCAATCTGGGAATTCCCACCTCCGTGCTTGTATGCAACATCCCTGTTGTCCACATCTTGCTGTGTGAAATTGTACTGCAGTAGCACAGCCCCACGATAATAGAGATGACCGTATTGGGGGAGCTGAGCCAAGAGGAAGGTAAGGTTTTCTTTGGCAGTGTCTGGGTCTGAAAGCTGCAGGACATCAGGAGTAAGAAGTGCCATAGCGCCTTCCATTAACCTTAACCTCATGTTCCTAGATAATGTGGGTAAAACCTGGTCAACGGCCTCCAAGGAGATCTTGAATGTCCCATGCTTAGTCCTCAGTCCATTGCTGATGATGAATCTGGCAAAAAGAGGCAAGGCAGTCTTCAACATCTGTTCTTGATTCACCATGTACTGAAATGAAATCATAACGCAGACCTTTACTACAGGACTTGCCTGTGTTGATACTGCAAAAGTAGAAGAGCTAGATTGAGTACAAACGTAGACAGTGAGTGAAGTGGATGTAAAACTGAAAAACATAAAAGCAGACAGCCAGGTATATGACAAGACTTACAACACACCTGCAGGGATTGAGCAGATGCTGGAGTAATGGCTTTGAGGATCAACAGTCGTAACAGAGCTGAGCTAATCTTCTGGGCTGAGATACACGTAGAGCAGATCTAAAATCTAAAAGGTTTGCTGGGGGGCTTATTGTAGCTTCTGGCATACATATGTGTTTTACACATCCTGAAGTTTATCGTCACTTGGTTACCTGGCAGTGGCATCTGCTTTGTCTACAACTTACAGAAAGAGGTATGTGAAGTGTATGACCTGCCTGGACAATGGTCTGTTTTTGATTTAGTTTTGGTTTGGGCTTTTTCTGTTCAGTGTTGCAAATATTTTCTATCAAATTCTCCCAAAATTATCTGAAAAACCAAACTGGAGAAAGATTGATCCTTATGCCACTTTACAGGTTTGTTTAGGCTCTAATTATATCCGTAAATTTACGTATATTCAGAGGAACTGATTTATGTTTCTTTATAAAGGTCAAGTAAGATTTCACTGAAATACTAAGATATTGGGCAGAACTGTACAAGTTGTTAGGATAATGTTAAAAACACAGATATCCATAGCATGCATTTATCAAAGAGTCATATCTGTCATATCTGCACAGTTCTTATTCCATGCTGGGAATTTCTGTAGCAACATATTTTCTTGTAATTCTCTCTCAAGTAGTGGTGTTTATTTAGATATACTAAAGATTTTATTATTCACCACAGTTAGTTTTCTTTTCAAAACTAAGAGAAAAATAAAGTTGCCCAAGGCTGTAGAGAAAATCTCTTGGAGATTGTGCTATTGTTGACTGGGGTAATTTCCTTCACACAGAATCACACAGAATTAACTAGGCTGGAAAAGACCTTTGAGAACAAGTTCAACCTATGACCTAACACTACCTTATCGACTAAACCATGGCACTGAGTGCCATGTCCAGTCTTTTTTTAAACAGGGACAGTGACTCCACCACCTCCCTGGGCAGCCCATTCCAGTGTCCAATGACTCTTTCAATGAAGAATTTTTTCCAAATATCCAGCCTAAACTTCCCCTGGCACAGCATAAAACTGTGTCCTCTCATCCTCTCATTCAGTCATTGCCTGGGACAAGAGGCTGACCCTCACCTGACTACACCCTCCTTTCAGGCCATTGTAGACATCGATAATGTTACCCCTGAGCCTTCTCCAGACTAACCACCCCAGCTTCCTCAGCCGCTCTTCATAGGGCTTGTGTTCCAGACCCTTCACCAGCCTTGTTGCCCTTCTATGGACTTGCTCCAGCCTTTTAAAGTCCTTCTTAAACTGAGGGGCCCAGCACTTCAAGGTGGACACAGCACTCAAGGTGCAGATTCACCAGTGCTGAGTACAGGGGAAGAATGACTTCCCTAGTCATGCTGGCCACATTATTGCTGATACAGACCATTGTCCTCCTTGGCCACGTGGGCACACTGCTGGCTCATGTTCACCCACTGTCACAGGTCCCACAGGTCCCTTTCTACCTGGCTGCTGTCCTCCCACTCTGCCCCCAGCCTGCAGCACTACAGGGAATTGTTATGGTCAAAGTGCAGGAGCCAGCATTTGGACTTGTTAAACCTCATATTGTTGGATTTGGCCCATCTATCCAGCCTGTCTAGAGCCCTCTTTCCCTCCAGCAGATCAACACTTAAACCCAACTTGGTGTCATCTGCAAATTTGCTGATGGTGGACTCAATCCCCTCATCCAGATCATCAATGAAGACACTGAACAGGACCAGCCACCAGACTCTGGGGGACACCACTGGTGACTGGCTTCCAACTAGTTGCAGCACCATTCACACCCATCTCTGGGCCCAGCCATCCAGCCAGTTCATAGTCACTTGTTTAGTTACTGCAGAGCAGTGTTACCTTTTTTTGGTCTTGTTACTGCTGAGCGGTGCTTAAATAGCATCAAGGCTTTTTCTGCTCCTCACACCACATGGCCAGTGATTGGGCAGGGAGTGTGTAAGGAGATGGGAGGGGACACAGCCAGGACAGCTGACCCCAGCTGACCCAAAGGCTGTCCCAGACCATCTGGTGACATGCCCAGTGTATAGAGCTGGGGGAAGAAGAAGGAGGAAGGGGGAGACATTTGGAGTGGTGGCATTTGTCTTCCTAAGTCACTGTTATACATGATGGAACACTGTTTTCCTGAGGATGGCTGAACACCTGCCTGCCCTTGGGATGCAAATTAATTCCTTGTTTTACTTTGCTTGTGTGAGCAGCTTTCTCTTTACCTATTAAACTTACTCTATCTCAACCCATGAGTTTTCTCACTTTCACCTTTACAATTCTGTCCCCAATCCTACCAGGTGGGAAATGAGACAGAAGCTGCCTGGTGCTCAGTTGCTGGCTGCTATTAAACCATGACAGAAGCTGACCAGCTGGGTATTGTCTTTTACCATAAAAGTGACAGCATCATCTGCAGAAATTTATTATTAAATTTAGTTGTGGAGAAAAATAAGGATAAAACCAATCTTTTAACCTTCAAAATTCATCCTAGATTTCATTGTCAAGATAATTAATGTATTTTTTCTGAAAATAATTACATGGAACATTGTCACGCCTCTAATAAAAACTTTTGAGGGTATATGAAACTAAAAATTGCTTTTAAAATGTCTCATGATCTCATGTCTCATGATGTTTCACCATATAGTATAATATACAATATATAGCATGAACTACTTGTCTTTCTACATATATTTCAGTAATTATACTGCACAGTATATGCAAAAGCATTTTGGAAAGTGGTTTTCACACAGGTTTGTTCCGCCTGAGCCAGAACAGAGTCTGCTTTGCAAAGAAATTTGTTTGTGGTAGAGTGGGACAGTTGTTTCAGACAGTATGAGGGCCAGCCTAGCTGGCTGCTTTCCACCTAACACTCTTCTACCATACTTAAATGAAATGGGGACTGGTTGACATTTAGCTAGATTTTCTGTTTCCTCTTGGTCTCTTGACTGCAGACCTCGAAGAAGTATTTTGAAAATTACAGGGTCAGCCTAGTCTGTTGTTGTGTGACTTGAATGTGAGTGACTTTCAGTAGGTCATGGCGCACCTTACTGCGTCACACAGACTGTCCTAAAACTCCTCATTGCCTTCACCAACACTGGATGATTAGAGCTTGATCACTTGTAAACTGGCGGTATGCCATGAAATGGATGGGAATTAGCACAGGCAGACCAGGGACTATGTAGCAGTTAGAAACATGTTTACTGAGGATGGTATTCCCAGCTGGGAACCTTGAGACATCTGTCTGCACTGACCTAATGCTATTGTGCCAATGGTAAAAGGGTTGTGCTATTTGTAAGCCATCTGAAATCAAATACAAAACTAGAATAATTATGATTAATACTATGCTTAGGAGAAAAAAGGGTAAAGCACCTTCAGTCAAGACCTTAACTTTATCTCAGAAAGTCTGGAGGATTGCAGCAGAAGTGAGTTTCCTCTCATTCTCTTGATTGCTGTAGAAATATTTGGATGATGTCTCAAAAATACGTAAGTGAAAGACTTAGATAATTCAGTTCATGAAACTGAAGATTCATCCAGTCTTCTCCAGAATACCAGATAGGAACAAAGATCCTGCTTGTATACATCAGACTGAAATTTACGATGCAAATTTCATTCACCGCTCAAGTTTCACAGTGATGAAATTGCCTGTGTCCAAGAGGTCCCTTTTCTGCACTTTGGGAGATTTTGGTTGTTGTCAGAGGTTGGGGGATGCCTTGGAATTTTTCTCCATCACTGTTACTAAGCAACAAATAACTGGGTGATTAGGGCCATCAACTCTTTTGTGAGAGACAAAAGGTGTGCTTGGGCGAGGCAGGTAAGGGAAGAGCCGGCCGTTGGAACAGACACTCTCGGGTCGGACACGGAGAGGAGAGGCTGCTCTTTGCTTTTGGCTGCGACCAGAGGAAATCCAACTGTGCCCTGTTTTTCTTCTCCTGGCTGGGTGAGCTTTGATTCAACCCTTTTGCCAGTGGGAAGTGCATGCTTCCCTGGGCTGCATTTTCTCACAGCAGTTGCCGGGAGAGTCTGGCTGCCTCTGCCGCCTGCCCCCCTCTGCCACACGAGACCGCGACGTCTGCTGTGACTGCAGAAATCCTTGCTACCTCGCTGGCTAGCCTGGAGAGAGCCAGCTTCTGCCCCTGCTGCCCTGTTTTTTTGCCACTCTGAGCTGCCTGGCTGCTCTCCAGCCTGTCCGCCATTACCAGCTGCCTGAGGCTGACCTGACCCTGCCCCACAGCGCCACCTGCAGCCGCTCGGGAGTCATCGCACCTGCCCTGCCTGGCCGGGAGCTCAACAGCGCCCCCTGCTGTTTTTCGACCGTAATTACACCGCACGGGAAAGTCATCTGCTATTCGTTTCTGGTTCTATTTATGGTTATTATTATTGTTATTGCTTGTTTATAAATACTAGTAAAGAACTGTTATTCCTTTTCCCATATCTTTGCCTGAAAGCCCTTGATTTCAAAATTAAAATAATTCGGAGGGAGGGGAAATCACATTCTCTGTCCTAAGGGAGGGTTCAACCTCTCTCAGCAGACACCTGTCTTTCAAAACCAAGACAGTTGTTTATTTATGGTTTATGTCTTCTTCATAATTTCCTCAGGAATGGAGAGCAGCCAGTATTCTCACTCTGATGAAATTTAGGGTACAATTCCCAGGTAAAGTTTGAAGGACACATTGCATGGTTTGATTTCACAACTAGCAACATTTCATGCTTTCTGCAGTTTGATGGCAATGGAGTTGGCTATAGGACCTACCATCTGTCATGGCATTTAAAAGATAAAAATGGAATCATAAATAGTGCCAACTCATTATAAAATCAAGCCAGCACGTCAAAATGGAGGACATTAGCATGTTCTTTTTGTATCCTGCTGCCAGCATCTGATGTCAGGTTGCTAATCACTTGAAGTCATCTGTCCAAACAAGCACTGCCAAATCTTTCTTCCAGGCCAACAGCACAAAATAATATGGGTAAATTTATGTCTGAAGGAAGTACTTTAGTGGGAAGTAAAAATCTGGTCAGTTAATTCCTCCTAGTCCAATAATTACTCATATAATTAATGTAACCACTCCTTGTTGAAATAATAATACTATTCTGCCAAAATATTTGTATGTCTACACAAAACCAAATTATTTTCCAAATGATAACGTCAAGGAACATAATTATTGTGATTAAAATTGTTATCAAGTATCAATATTTATTAAAGCATCATAACCTCTACTTTTATAAGGCCAACTTTCTAGTTTGGTTCTTAGCCATTGGCCTAAACAGAAAACACTGGGTTTATCCACATTTGCAGTTTCCCTAAAATTGTTTGGTCTGCTTTCATTAGTGCAATATGGAAGTCATACTGACAGAAGCCACTACTTTGCTGCCCAAACAAGGGCTGGTTTGGCTGCAGCCTTAATGTATAAGCCAATTCTAGTTTTGGTCAAAGTGTTTCACAATCAAGAAACATAAAACCAGGGAGTATTTTTTTATTTTTTCTATTGTGACTACAAGTGAACCAGACAAATCTCCTAAGCAGAATTTCCACCACATTGAATGCAGTGGAAGGGATAGTTTAAAATATTTCATCCGAGTAAAGTTTGAAAATTGCTTTAGGATTAACTCCGGACAATGCTACCTGAGATGCCCCAGTATAATATGAAGGTTTATTTGATGTCTCCATGCCCCACTTCCTTGACCTGCATGCAAAAAACTCTCAAACTGGATGATGCAACGTGTTCTTCAACCTCATCATGCATCACAAAAAAAGCCATTCAGATCAGGAATCTATTCTAGGAGAGTGTAAAAATGGGTGTTTTCTGAATTGCAGCTCTTAGGAGCTAAATCCTTCATTTTTCTTAGTCATAAATGAGAAACAATAAGCTATTAATTTTGAATTTTACATTAAGTCCATCTTCTGTCAAAAGCTGTTTTCAGACTCAATCACCAATATTAGCAAAAAGTAAGCATTCTTTCTTTAGAAATATTTTTTTTGTTTTTGAGCTTTTCTTTTCCCCAATTTTGATCTCTTCTACAAAGCTGTCCACAAGACTTTGAGCAATACATCTACTCTTTGTGTGATGATAACTCATTACACCATTCTACTTTATAACCAAGAAATGCTCATTTAAAAACAAAATAAGGAAATACTCACTTCAGGAATGCACCTAGTATAAACTGTTCAGTAGGGAAAGTTTCAGAACCAGGTGAAAATAATTATGATTAGGCTGCTGAACTGGGCCTGTAGGTAAACCCATGGATTTATGCCAAAAATTCAAGTGTCTACACAAATTTCTGAGCTATGGGGGTGTCAAAATAGACTAAGTGTACTGGTTTTCAAAATGTTCCAGGATACTTAGGGATTCAAAAAGCCTGTAACCAAATAAATATGAATATTATGGTAGAGAAGAAAGCTGTTACTTAATACCTGAATGGAACAGTTTTACCACATCCAGCTGTAGCAAGAAAATCAAAGGAAAATTCCACCAAGTATGTTTTTAGTCCTTCTCTCTCTCTTAAATCGTAACAGCCTGGGTGCTATAATAATGTTGAAGCTAGTATCATTGAGTATATGTGTCTTTGGCTGTGTTTTCAGCACCAATGAGGAAAGATATTAATTATCAGAGCACTCTCAAATATATTTATTGCAGTAGAAATATATTTGCTATAAAAATATCGTCAATTCACACAGAGACGCCATCTCTTTTTTTTTGGCAGGGGGGGGAGAGAGAGAAAAGGAGGTTGGTTGTTTTGTGTTGTTTTGTGTATGTTTTTTAATACCCCAAAAATTCAAGGGGAAGAGTTTGGGGGGGGTGGGTTACTATGCCTTACCTGAATGTATCTTCAAGAACAACTGCCTTTGCTATGTGAACATAGCAGACGATCTGTCGTGCTACATCCATTTGACTGAAGCTCGTAATGGGGATGCCAGGATAGCTGACATACTCTATTTGTCCGTACTGGGGTGGGGAGGTTATCACATAAAGGAGTTCCTCTGGTTTGTCAGTACCATCCAGTGCAAGGAGGACGTCAGTTGTAATGTAGCTGCGATTTCCTTTTGGCACTCTAAGGAATTTCATAAAAACAGCAATGTCTCCTGCAGAATACACGAAACAACAGTAAATTGAATTGGATGATCTCTTCTGCACTGTTTTGTCACAGGAAAGCTGTCACCAGTAGAAAAACAATAAGACTGTGAGATTATAGAGAAATTCAGCATGGAAGGGACTTCAGGACATCTTTAATCTGACCTTCTGCTCAAAGTAGGGTCAGCCATGACATCAGCCATAGCCACGTTGCTTGGGGCTCTTTCCTACTGGGGACTAAAACCTGCCAACAATGAAGAGAGCACAACCTCTTTTGACTCCTCCAATCTTAGCCTTGTCAGGTTAACCTTTAGGTTTCTAATAGAGATGTAATAAAGGAAGACTATAGAAAAAGAGAGACAGATCTGTTTCTGATCGGTCTTTTGCCTACCTTTTTGCATTCTTACCATTTTTCTGCACTTTGATTTACTCAGACATAAAGCTAGTTTCAGAAGGATATTTTCAGCTCTATTTGAAAAGCAGCTGGGAGCCCTGGAGGGCAAGGTGCAACACATTGCATTTAGCAGAGCCTTTTCAATTCCCAGGACCTGGCCAACAGTGAAATCCAAGCAGGTGAACTTACAGAATCTGCAGAAAGACTTGCCAGAGACTGTATAGTCCCATGGGAAGGATCAGGATATGTACTCAAATATCTTTGTATCAGAAACAGGTACTGTATAACATCAAGTTTAGTGGATCTTTACCCTTTTCTATGTCTTTGATATTTATGTAAAAGTCCACTGCTGGGGATCTGTTGTACCCATCCCAGAGGTAAAATGTGAAGCTGTCTTGTTTTTTGGACCCTACAGCTGCTGTATGGACATATCTCAAAAAGTTCATATCCAGGTCTTCCTGAGTGCACTTCATTCCGGTTTGGAGTGTCATCCAGTCTTGTTCTACCTAGAAAGAATAAACAACCTTCATAAAACTGATAATCACCTATGCATCCTCCTCAGTTAATTGTGTTTCTTTATAGTTATAAAGACTGCCAGTGTCAGCCTGCATTCTATAGGCTCTTTCCTCATAGTATGTTTAGAAGGGCAGCAAATAACTGGAATTGTTTTCAAGCAGATGTATTGCTGGGGAATTTACAGTGATCATTAATAAGACAGAGTAATATGGAGTCTAGCCACTTTTACTCCAAGAAACAAATTTCTGCACACTTCTCAGTCAGACACCAAGATGAAAATGAAATGGTTCCTGACCCCACTTGTGTTTTCTATTTCTTAATTTCACAGAGTTGCTCTTGGTTCTATCCAAAATCATACCAAAAATGATATCAGAAATAACTTCAGGGAAACACAGAAATTTAGAGCCCCAGAGGTCCTCAGCTGCAAAAAAAAAAAAAAAAAAAAACCACAAAATTTCCTGTTGCCCTGACTTTTGCAGTTCTGGATGTTGTCATTCTTTTGTAGCTAGTTTCTCACATTCTTCTATGTAAACATAGCCATGTTATTGTAACTGTATCTTATCATTTACATTCCTTTCTCCTGGACACAGAACTTCGATGGACATTTCCTTTGACCACTGTGATTGAGGGAGGAAGAATTTATTTCCTCCAATGAATAGTGATTTCTAAATGTATATAAAATAAACAAGGCAGGTCTTGCTTGCCCTTCCTTCTCTTTCCTCCTTGCTGGTAACAGGTGTCTCTCGTCTCTTCTTTCATGTCATTATTGCGACAATTTCCTGCTTTTATGAAACAGCCTAGTACTCTAAATTGGACTGATCCATGTAGTTGACATTTAGCTGCAGTAACAGCATCACTAGCTTTGGAGCAAAGGTTATCAAGGACAGAGAGCTTATACAGGTGTGCCCTACAGGTTCAAACTGACAGACTCCAGTCAGCAGCTGTCTCTTGCCTCAGACTTAGTTCACAAGTCTCATGTGATCCACAGATTCATAGAGACATCCAGCATAAAAATACTTTCCAAGCTCATAGGTTTTATAAATGGAATTTTCTGCGTGCAATTTAAAAGAGGCATATTTTTCCATCTTTGTTCCTTTGTCTTATTTTATCATCTCTCCTTCCTTTTCTGATCTTATTTTTTGTCTTTTCTCTTGATATATCTTTTCCATAGTCTTCTTTTCCCTTCTTTCCCCCCATGTTTTTCTTCTAAGTCATGAGGTATTACTTATTCTTTCATATGCAATCCTTCTGTGCTTTCTGAACCCTGAAGTAACTGAAGTAAAGACTTTTTTTTTTTTAATCAAGGACTTTTGACCCCATTCCCTCCCAGCTTTGATGGTTGATTTTCCCCCTTTGTGGGATGACTATCCCAGCTTCTCTCTCCACTTTCACCTCAGATGATCTGCCATGTGTTTTACCTTCCATTTTCTCCTGTTGAGGATCTGGGATTTTAGTGTCAAGGCATCTGGGATAGCATCATTATTTGATTCAAACACTCCTTCAACAATGAAACTGTTCAAGCTGTCTACTTTAAAATATGACAGACGTTTGGGAGTAAAGGAAGATGAACTTCATTTTGCCCTAAAAAGAGAAAGTTTTTTGCATGCCTGCTTTTTGTTGAAGTACAAAGACTAACCTTGAGCTGAAGCTGACCGATTTCTGGAAGTCTTTCAAATAAGTAGTAAATTCTCTCCCTGGGGGTATCTTTATCTTCTGCTGACAGAACAGCACTAGAAATTATTTGAGTTTCACCTGTGTTCACCTCTATATCATTCTTCCTGCAAAAAATAAAAGTCATGTATTGATGCAATAAAAAGAACCTTTTCAACCTGTAATTTCTTTGCCAGAAATGTGGATTACACAGATGCTGACAGAAATGACAATTGCAGAAAGCATAGAAGGAGGGTGCCTAAATCAGTTGAAAAGAAAAAAAAAGCAAACAGTGCAGCAAACAGCTTCTCCTTCCAATGGCAAGAAACAACAACAACCTACAACAAACTGTGGTTTAACACGTCTGTCTTATTCCCCTGAGCCCTATTTTTCTTACCTAAATGCAATTTACAGGAAGAAAACACTGTGAACAAATCGACTGCCTTAGATGTTACTGCTACTATAGAGCACAGCAATATTGACTCTAATGAACCAACTGTTCATTTAGGAAAAGACTGTCTTTCAAATGACTGGTGTTCGTGGCTTACTTTTATCTGTAAGAGACAGAACAAAGTTCTAACTGGCTTCTTCTCTATGCTCTTTCTAGCACCCATGTCTCATCTGGAAAAGAAGATCTCAAGAGGAATATTCAATGGCCTAACATTCCCCAAGGGCACTCTCTGCTACGGGATGCAATCCAAAAGGGGACAGATTGAGGTTTTGGCAATCACTGTGGATAAGAGGCACTATTTGCCAGCCAAAAACATCGTATTACAGGTTCTTCAGTCTGTTGACCGTAACTAATGGAGATGAGAGCTGAAAATCCCTGAGGTGGAAAGTGTCCCCAGATCAAAAGCCAAGAAAAATCTTACGTGTGTTGTCCAATGTTCAGCTGTAAAACACTGCACTATCATAAGGAATACAGCAAAGATGTAGTGACTAAATGTGGCAGCTAAAACGCTTCAGTGCCAAACTGCTTTTTTTCTTAAAATGCTACTACTTAAATACTGGCAGTGCACTTCATCTCAGTGGAAGAGAAACAGGCAAGAGGCAGCAAGTTCTTACAAAAAAATAGCTAGTTTGGGAGTACATGTCTCACTGTCTGCTACTGTTCACCACAGGAATGACAAGCGGTGGGACCTAACATTGCCAGACAAGGCAGCAACAGTTTCTGGATCTAGCTGGGCTAAGCTAAAAACACTTGACTTCTTGCACTTCATCATCTTCTTTCAGAGATCATGGAAAATGACATATCAAGCTATAGCATGTGAGAAACAAATAGGCAATTATGAGTAATTGTCAGTACATGATATATGCATACATAAATTAAGCCCTAAAAATTGACATTCTCTCATGTTAGCATTATGTGGTCCTTGATAATCTTTTAACTAAGAAACTAACATTTGCTATTGCAGGAAGTTCTACATGGTAAAAAAAAAACACAAAAAATTATTTGCAATGGGAAATGTAAGTCTGATCTGAAAGTAGGCCAAATACCCTGAGGGATCAGAAATTCTCACTTTAGTGGCAGTCTGCTTAACAGGTTGTAAGTCATTACTGAAATACAAACTTTAAAGGTTCAGAGCTATACCCCCAAAACCTTTGGGCTCTCAGATTCCCATCTGCCTGTCTGAGGTTGGAAAATCATCACAAGGATGGAGGTCCTGATGCTCTGTGACAAGTCATCAGTTGGACATCCCAAGGGATGAGCTCCCTTTTAAAATGTCCAGGAGGCTTGGCTCTCTTGCAGCCAGCTGCCTATCTATAAATGGTCTGCCAGGCAATTTCTGATCATGTCTAATTAATTTACAATTCTAAGCTTTGAAGTATAAGGGAAGTTAGTGTGTACCTTTTTGGCAGTTGAATTATGGCTGAGAAAAAGAATTTTATAATATAAAAAATTATTAGTCTGAAAGCCTTTCCCCTGCATCAGGCTTGTGGATTCTCTCATGCCAAGATCCACAGCTGATTTCAGAGAGGTGTTTTAGGCAGGTGTTTGTCTCAAGTAAAGGGAAAATAGTCTCATGGTTGTCAGTGTTGAGCAGAGGTACAAAAAGATCAGGACTCTCTGGCAAATATCTTGAAGAAACTTGTGAAAGCGTTTTTCCCCACACACTTTTATTTTTACTCTATTCATTTAATATAGAACATCATTAAGCAAGCTCTTCTTTCAGTAAAATGTTTTTTGTTAAACAGGCTCATAGGGAACCTGCATAGAAACCTTCATAGAAACATCTGTATTGACATAAGTCTTTGATTAGTTATATCTTCCTCTTCACATCAGTCACCAAGGATATGGTTAAATAGTCAACATGGTGGGGTGCTAGGCTGATGGTTGGACTTGATGATCTTCAAGGCCTTTTTCATCCTTAACCATTCTAAGATTCTATGATTTGCTGGTTCGTTCACTTTTCCATCATTTTGTCTGAACACATCCCACTGTCAGAAACAGGAACATGTTACTTACTTGCTCAGCACTGGCTTCTCATCATTAACTGGAATGACCTTTACAGAAATGGTTCTGATGACTTTATGTTTTCCATCTGATAGCTGAATTTTAAATCTGTCAATGAGGTTTTCAGAATTGTCATGCATGTACATCAGCTTCATTCCTATGTGAGGCAGGAAGGGGGAGAAAAATAAGCGAAAAAGAGAGGAAGAACAGGAGAGAGAAATGGAAAGAACAAGTAAATCTGACCTCTGCATTATCCCTCACATCATTTCACTCTGCTTTCATCACTCTTCTTCCATCTACCCTCTGCTGTGCCCTACTCACAGTAAACTTGCCTTAGCTACAAGATGAGTTTGGTGAGTCACTGCTGTTCATTAATCTAACATACTATTGACTCAGAGTCACCAGCCGAAGAAAGGAGTGACTCTCTTCACAAAGGCATCTCTCTCATTTTAATAACACCACACTTCTCCTCTCCTCATACCAAACCACTTTGACAGGGACCACAGAGAGAGTGATACTGTCAGGCAACACTTTTCTGTCCTTTGAATAATCCTCAGGTGCTGCAGGTGCACTCAGGGAACTTTAAAGAAGCCTTGGAGAGGACAGCTGGCCTTGTGTCTAAAACTGTGGACAATCATGGGCTGAAGGTGCCTTGTTCACCTTTGGGGATAACAAAAGGAAAGAGCCAAGAAAAAGATTCAAAACCAAGACTTGGGAAGGTGAAGGAATTTGGGGTGGGCACCTGATATTTCTGGAGGTTCATATTAGACAGGCAGAGAGACAAAAAGATCTTTCCTTAGGTTTTGAGGGATGAACTGAAATTTGAATGACAGTATTGAAATCATGTCCCTCTTTATACTGATAGATTCCATGTTTCACTAAATAGCCACAGTCTGGAAGAATCCACCATATTCTTGGTGGTGTTAAATACACATTTTGGTTACAGGCACTTGAAATAGATTCGCTGCTTCAAAGCAGATTGACTGATCATGCTAAGTGTAGAGTCCTAATTCATACTGTTGCTAGACATATGAAGGTATATTGCAGTCTTTCAATATCTAAAGGAGGCTTATAGGAAAGATAGAGAGAGTCTTTTTACCAATGCCTGTAGTGACTTAACAAGGGGCAGGAGTAGGTTTAGGTTGGACATAAGGACAAAAGCTTTCACAGTAAGGGTGGTGAGACATTGAAACAGTTTTTCTAGGGTGGTTGTGGATGCCCCATCCCTGGAAGTGTTTAAGGTCAGGTTGAATGGGGCTCTGGGCAACTAGTGTGGAAGATGTCCCTGCCCATGGCAGAGGAGGTGGAATAGGTGAGCCCTAAAAGTCCCTTCCAAGCCAAAGTATTCTATGATTCTCTGATCATTTAGAGAAATACTTAACCCCATGAGCAGTTAATGTGTTTTTAAATCACTCTTGCTGTCTCTGTTCTGGGTTCTGTCAAATATTTATGAGTCTGTTTGATAATGTTACATTATGTTACGTTATTCCCTTGTATTGGTTCTAATGAAGGTAGAGTTCAGCAGCCCTGCCAGTGCTGCACTTCAGTTGATAACACAGCGGTGTTTTGGCTACTGCTGAGAAGCACTGTCCCTCTAACATTCTCCCCCATCAAGGGGAAGGGAGTGGGCAAGACCTCGGGAGGGAAAACAAGCAGGCCAGCTGACCCAAAGGAACCAAAGGGATATTCCATACCATATGACGTCAGCTCAGATATAAAAGCTGAGAGAGAGAGGAGGAGGAGGGGGCACTCTGTAATGTCTGCCTTCCCACGGAACCACTACGCGTGCTGAGGCCCTGCTTCCCGGGACGTGCCTGAACATTGCTCGCTGATGGGAAGCAGAGATTGACTTCTCCTCTTTTTGCTTATGCGCGCGCAGACCCTGCTNTTTTTTTAGTTCAGGACACATGACTTCCCTACTCAGATTACTACCCTTTTTGACACACAGATCTCTCAGGATGATTTTGCTGACAGTTCCTAAAATCACTAGACAAGAATAGCATTAAATAGGACAACTTCTATTCCTAAACATTGTCTTGTAAATAAACATAAGGCAAGTGAATAAATAAATGATGAAGTTTTCTTTAGAGTGCCACTTGCCTCATTAAAATAATAAAAGACTAATGTCAGAAGAATGCTGCACGTACCATTCTTCAGTAGCTCCATAGAAAAGTCATGAACAAGCAACCCATGGCTGTGGTGATTGTGGTTAATCAGCTGTTTGTAGTGTAGAGTATCATTGCCATCAACACCATTAATTAGGAACCCATACAAGGGCCTCTGCACAACCCCAAATACCAAAGGGTCTTGAGGCACATCTAGATCAACTGCATTGATAACAGACAGATCCAGTTCTTTCATCTCCCCTTCTTGCACCTGAATGTCAAAGAAAAAACATCCAATTCTTTTACATAAAAAGAAATAATAGAATTTTAGCGTGGTTTCCTGAGTAGGGTGGTTTTTTGTACAAGTGTATCTCCTCATTTCCTTCACCCTTTTCCCAGTGATTACTGATTTCAACCAGTTTTAGAGATATAGAGAAATAAATGGCAACGGTGACAAAGAAAGAAGTTGAGATAAGGAGTTCATATATCCCCAAATTAATATAAACTGTGGTAGGTCAGTGCCAAATCAAGTCCTCAGAAATTCACAAAGGATAAAGCCTTAAATATATAAAAGTATCTAAAAATACATATGCATGTAAACTTACACATGTAAGTTTACACTTTTTACTTTATGGTAAGAGGAGCTTACACTCTCTCTGTGCTCACAGAGTTATTCATATTAAAAACAGTCTTCAGAGAAGGGAGGACCTATGCCAGAAATTTTAAAAATACTCTATAAAAAAATTGTGAAAGCTCTTGAGAAACCATTAGAAGCCTAAAGATCCTTCTGCTTTCTAGATGATGTATTTGTTTTGAGATTTGAGCCTTGTTTTTACTTAACTGAAAACTTCCAAGAAGAGCTATGCACTGTTACCATTGCACTGAACCTCTGTTTTACAGGTTTACATGGGATTTAACTGGGCTGAACTACACAATGTAAGGGAAAGATCTAGAGGAACAGGCATCAGGACAATTATGTCTTATTTATGTTCTTATTTATATTAAATAGTGTTTTCTGGTTACAATAATTCTATGACAAGCATTTTGCTTATTTCCTTACTGTAATATTCCTGGCTATGAATTCTGGAACTTCGTCATTGCTTGGGCTGATGAGCACAATAAATGGAGTCTCTGTTGAGCGATGCAACCCATCAGTGACACAAAGTATAAACTTGTCTGCTGTTGGCTCAATTTGCATGTGCCTGGCTTGTACATAGTTTATATTCATGGATTTCAGGTGCTTCAGCTGAAATGAACCTACAGATTTTAAAATGGAAATGAGTTAGCACAGTACTTTCATGCCTTCTAGTCTTGTACATCATTAACAAAAATTGAAATTAGGTCTTTTTTCAAAGAAAAATCACTTGAATTCTGTAAGTTTTCTGTCATTTTTTGGCTGTAAGTGTTACAATGCACAAGTTACTGCAGGACACAAGCCCTTCCCCTTAAACAAAAATGCATTATTCTGCTTCTGGTGGGACTGTGAATCTTCACATTCTGCAGCTCAGTCTGCAAAACTAAGCCCACATGAAAACAACTCAAATAACAGGTAGAAAAATATCTGAGATCCAGGATTCCTTGGTAGTGTTAGGTTAATGGCTGGGCTTGATGTGTTTCCAGGCTAAATGATTCTATGACTATATGAGTCTAATTGCACTGTTATTTGACTGACAGACCACAAAAATGAGGACTAAAGACTCAATGATTTCAGGTTTCCAGCTGGAGACACTGGTAAAAGCTGGTAGCATTACAAAGCGTGTCACAATCTGTTCTGCTCAGGGTGAAACTGCCTTACGTTGTTTGAAAGTGGACAAGGGAAGAGACCTAAGTCAGACACCATCTCTATCACTGTTGTAACTTTTTCTTGGAAACTAATGTGGGATCCAGGCTACTGCATTTAATTGACAGATGGGTAGGTGAAGGGATGAAGGAGCCTTTCATGGGGGAGTTAAGAGGAAGATAGGAAGAGCAGATTAATGTCTCATATCATGACTTCTAGTAGATCACAGCTGGAATGCAAAAAGCAAGGACTGGCTTGCTTACTTCAAGTGCCAATTCTTCACATTTGCAGGGCTTCAGTCTCCCTTTGAACTCCTCACTCAAAGTCCCACTGCTCTTAATTTGCCAGCACCTGCGTTCCTCAATAAGCCCATATTAATGCCCACATTAATGCCCACACCTACATCTGCATCATCAGAGCCCACTGTAGAGCTCTCGACAAGCCCTCTGTATTTCATCTGCTCGAGTATCCAAAGTTGTTAAGGCTTACCTATACTTATTCCAATGTTACTCTTTTCAAATCCAGGAGAAGGCAGTATATTTTCAATGTAACCAAACTGGGGAGGAGAAAGCAACACAAACTCTAAGTCATCTGCAGAGGTGTCAGGGTCAGTGGCAAACAAATGGTTGGTGGTAAGCACGGCTGAGGAGCCTTCCTCCACAACAAAGCTTGCACCTGCACACAAAAATTATGTTAAGCATTATTGGTCATTGAGCTCATCTTACTGTTTTTTTGTTAACAAGAATGGAAATAATAACCAAGCAGGGAAATACAACAAATACTGAATTACAAGGGGTTTTGTTTTAGTGTTTTCTCTGCTTTCAGCAACAACTGTGCTTTTGCCATCACAGAAATAGAGAAGAAGGGATCATTAAATTATTTTAGCCTAAAGTTATAAGGTAAGGTTTATATAGTGCTCAGAATCAGTTGTTACCTCTGTTTGTCAGAGCATTAATTACATGAAAACTGTTAAGAATAGCTCATAATGAACAATTTTTCCTGCATCACTGCTTAATTTCCCTCCTGGGACAATAATTTATTTCCAGAACATTTCTTGGATGAGAGCCTGCAAATTACAAAACTACTCATATATATGCTTAAATATTCTCTGAGATACATAACGTAGACCTAATACTTACAAAAAATTACATTGAAAGATACAAACATATATAAAACAGAGGTTTAGTATGTATACCACAGACAATATCAAAAGCCCACGAATTCAATGGAGATTTCACACAGTGGGCTACTGTTGGACTAGATGTACATTATCAACTTTATTTCTATCTTAACTGGTTTTTTTGATTCTGGAGGAATGTGGCTTCTCGTTTATTAATGTATAGCCTACCTTTATTTGCTAAAAGAATTAAATATAAGTAATATGGTAGTAATGATTCTCTCCCTTCATGTAAGGCCCAAATTTCTGTTGTATACACTACATGTAAATGTAGATGAATATTTGTGTTTATGCTTTTGAACTGTATAAACCTGACAACTGTTGGGCCCTAAGTTCAGTTCAGGGACAAGATACTGATGGCTTTGACGTAGACAGAGCTGACATGTGGAACAATGGGCATGTAGAGATGGAGGGGAGCAGATATGAACACTCTCATCTCTAACCACATGCTTTAAACATGAAGAGCAACAAGCTCGTACTTGCACTGGCAGCTGAATTGGATGTTTGCACTGTACTAGCAAAAGAAAATAAACTTGATGGTAATTCTGATCCAAAACTTTCAGAACTTCCTGATCTCAAGTGACTATTTCTAATGCTAAAACTCAAACAACAAAAAAAACGCCCTGAGTCTTTAGCCATTATAGTACTGAGTAGCCCACTTTATGATGCTATAGCAAGAGGAAGTTTTCACCGGTTGCAATTGATGGAGGCTGGTTGTCCACTGGAAGTATAGTGATGTTAAGGTCATAGACAGGAAATGGAACATGACGTGAAACTGGAGGAGGAGGAGGTCCATCATAACAGCAGTCTTTCACATCTAGGCCAGCCTCACCATCAGAGACAATCAAGGTTAGGATCTCAGTGGAAGGAGTCAGGCCAATCTCCCCACCTGGGAAAAAATATTGCGATTCAGAAGAGATGTTTTACAAAAACTTCATAAAAAATAATTTTTATCCTGCAAGGACAGTCTTCTGTATCTAAAGTCAGAAGAAAAATAAAGTAGCAGCAAAATTACTGGAATTCTTAATTCTGGCTGGTGGGGGTGCTGTTTGGTTAGATATTTAGTTCGTTGTTTGTAATTAATTTTAAACAGCTCGCTTCTATCCTATAATAAGAGGGTATAGAAAAGTGTTGTTATTATTATAATAGTTATAATGTTATTATTGCAATGTTATGATATTATATTACATTGTAATAAAGTGGCTAATAGTCCTTATGATTCCGTTCTTTATGCACTAAAGTAGGTACAAAATGTAGATTGTGTAGAAAAAGTGTTTTGTCTGTACTCCTCAAAGAATGTTAAAAAAAAATTTCTTTTATATATATGTTCCTCTGTGATGAATGGCAATAGCCATGCTCTTCCAAAGGAAAATTTTTTTTCTATACCAAGTAATGTATGTATTCCTATATGTTTCTTAGCTTTACAAAATGGACTTTAACAAGGGCTGTGCTTTATTACTGTACTATATATTATGCCTATATGCAATTACATTCAAAATGGGACTGGAAACTGCCACCCCTTGCAAGAAGCATCTGTGACTCAGAGTACTTCAGCTCTCAGCACTTCTGGCAGCCTGTGTCTTGCATTGCTGCAAGATATTATTAATAGGCTGCCTGCAAAGGAAAGACAGTGACTCCCAGACTCTCTAGCAATACCTACTGCAACATTGAATGTGTAGAAATTTGGGAATGAAAAATAGAAATACTACACCCTTGAAGGTAAATCTTAATTGCCCCTGCAAAATACTGTCATTGAAATACAGTTCCTGATATCTTTAAAGTGCAGAAGAAAAGTTTGTTGTTGATGGCCATAATTAAGTACTTCCTTTCCAAATACCAGCTGTCCATTTTAGACAGTGCCAAGCTTGACAATATCACATCTATTCTCCATGCAAACACAAAATTACACAATAATTAAATAGAAAACCAGAACCTTTGGATAAACAAAAAGACTAAGGCTGTCATTCAGAGATGTAAGAAAGAGGGGGAAAAAATTAAGTAAGAAAGGGGCTTAACCAGCCCTTGATTTCTGACAGTAATTGAAAAAAAAGTGCTAACAATAAAACCACAAAATAACATCTTTTTAACATTAAGTCAGAACCTTATTACGAACAGTACAAAAGGGCTTTTTACTGTCATGAAACACATAAAAATACCCTTGTTTTTACCTAACTTAGTAATAGTTTTGTCAAAAAAGCCCAAGATATTTTGTCAGCAACAGTGAAAGAGTTCTTCCAGGATTATGATGCTTTCATGCACTTGTTCTAATACAAATTTCAGTTCAAGCAGGGATGTGGAGAACATATTAAAACATCCAGTAGTTGTCTATCATCAGCCCTCTTTTGAAGCCAGTTTATTTTTTCCCCTAGTTACAACATGTGGTTTCTCAGGAGTTCCTGCTGGGCTTCTGCAAAGGCATGGATTCAGTCCCAGACTATTTTACTATAACCTCTCTAACCACCTTCCAGTATAACTCTGTCCTTAGCTCACTTACTGATGTGCTTGTATGTGACTAAACCGGTGATTACATCAGCTTGAGAGAAACGATCCACAGCACTGCCAGCTTTCCTCACTACCCCGTGGCTGGGCTGGCTGGCCAGCATGTACATCAGTTTCATGTCGTCGCTGTCTGCATCTGTGGCATAAATGTACTCGGAGGAGAGAACCACTTCTTCACCCTCCAGGCAGTAGAGGACAGGAACAAGGCCTGTTTGCATAACAGGTAGCTCATCATTCACAGGCACCACCTAATCAGAAATAATTTAAGATTTATTTTATTTTCATTTCAATGGAAGCTGGTTGTTTCAAAACACTGCTTTGCAGCCCAAACTAACAATATGGTGTCAGTGTCAAGAGTACATTAACCTTTCTCTATGAACAAAAACAAACCAACTGAATTAAAACTAAAAATACCTGAGTAAACCAAACTAGATACTTATAGTTTAAGTACAAGGTGCAAACCAAAGCTCCTTTCCAATTTGCCACGTGAATCTGAAACCCAGGGTTGAAATGGAAGTCTAACACACCCATTATCTTCCAGTTTCCAAGGTAATGCAAAGACTTTAATAAGTCAAGCTTTGAACTCTTTGCCTCTACACAGACAATATCTCTCAGAAATACACAACACACTGACCTTGACCTGCAGGATGAACTCTACAAAGTGGATGCCATCTGTGGCTGCAAAGAAAACATCATCAGTGAGAGTCTCAGAGCCATCGTGACGATATCTGTGAAAAAAAATTAAAGAGCTACACAGATTTCTCACAGAAAAAAAAGAACCCATGCTTCCTGGTCATGCCCTATAGTGTGTGTCTCTCCCAGTACAAAAAGCTGTTCCCTGTGTAAGGGTGTCCACCTAAGACTGCTGATTCTGGATCAAAGTGTCTCCAAAGAACTTTTGGGGAGTCCTACAAGAAGAGAACCCCCAAGGTAAACCATACATCAACCCAGAAAAAGTTTCCCTAAGGCTTTATCATCTGTGTCCTGGCTGCTTATGAGGTGTTTACCAAACATGTAAGTCATCACTGTGGTAGATGACCACTTTTTAACAGGTGGAAATAGAGTCAGGGAGCTCTAATTCTGCATGCATCTGTCATGACTTCTTCTCGCCATAAATAAAGAAGCAAAATTTTCATCTCCACATTACTCAATGTTAACAAGTTTTCTTGCAAACTAACCAATTTTAGTAAACACACAACTTGTTTAAAAAAAAAAAACTGGCAAACAGTGCCTTCTTCACAGGAACTGCATGGCTGAATGCAGAATTTGTCTCCTCACATGCATGGGGCAGTGCTTTATAAAGAAACGTATCTACAGCAGGTTTGGCTGTAGATACATCAATGTCCTGACCACACAACAATTCATTTCATGGTGGGATTGCAGTCCCAAGGGTCAGCCAGCAGTCTTGACCTGGAGCAGATCTGCCAGAGCTATGCTGAACCTTGCTATCTATGGCCTCCGCATGTTGCACCACTTCACTGCAGGCTTTAGCTCATTCAACTGAGAGCTTCGTCCCCCAAAAGACAGCCACCACTCTTCTAACCTGACTGCCAGGGTATGCAGGTCCGCACAGGAAAACCTGTCACCTCCGTTCATGGGAATGCCATCCAGTTCCACCACCCCATGCTGCGGCTGCCTCTGCAGAAGCAGGAAGAGATGTTCCCGTTTCGTGTCCATGTCAGAGATGAGAATATGTCCCTCTGTAACAGGGGTTAGGCCACCCTCTTCCACTCTCAAATGGGTTGTAAAAACCTGCAGGGAAGAGAAATGCTGAGCTCTCTTTTCTGCTGCACCTCTAAATACACACCAAACAGGGTAATTCCCATTTGTTCAGGTATAAGGATATGTGATACCATAAAAAAACAAAATGCCAGTGGATATACTCTCTTCTGCTGTGTTAGAAAAACCTAAGGAAGTTACCAACCGTGGGCCATAATGAGTGCATCCCAGTTCTCATCCCATTCATGGACGCTTCAAACCTCCATAGACGATAAGCAACACAAGGTATTGCAACACACATAGACATAGACAATAAGCAACACAAGGGATGCAGTTTTGCTAACCTAGATTTGACATACATGTTTTTGAACAGATACACAGATGCCAGAGGTAGTCCTTAGCTTATTTAACACAAAAAATCACATTGCACACTCACCAGACTTTACCTTCCACTTCCATCCCAATGCAAGCTATGTGCAAGACACTGAAACCTTCATCCCATGGAAAATTTATTTTTTATCTCAACCAAATCAGGATATTTCTCTGCATTTCTATTTCTACCCAAAGCAATTTCCAAGTCCTTCCTTCTCACTTTCACCACCACTCTACCTCTGGGGCTTGATTGTCCACAGGAAGAATTGTAATATTGAAGCAGATCCCATACAAAGTGCCTCCATGTTGATTGCTGACAGAAAAAATAAACTGGACTTGCTGAGGTTCAGGTCCAATGTCCTGCAGTGGTGGCATGTAAGCAACTTTCATATGGTTTACAGCATGCTACAAAAAGAGAAGAGGGGTGCACGTAAGAGGAGATAATGGGGGTATCCATAATTAATGATATTCAGAACTTTTATTATCCTCTGCTTAGGTTATCCCAGCCATCAAAATTAATTTCAGAAATTTTGCATTTACTCTTTAGCTACTAGCCATACCTTGATTAAATGCATTTTTAACTACAAATTACACGAGTACAGGTTCAAATATTCAAACCTGTAGCAAAATATATAGACATGGTTTATAAGCAATAGCACAGGTGATGGCCTGACCTTCTTGATGCAGCCCTTTAAGAATGTTGGTTCAATGACCTTTTCTAACTGTGACTTTAAAATAAACAATTCATAAAAGCTGACGTGTCCCATAGCAGCTGAATGTGCCCTTGTCAGTGTGAACAGTAACTGTATGTCTCCTGTGTTCCAGGCCAGTGACAGAGGCTAAAATAATCATAAAAATCTGGCATCCAATTACCCATATTAGGCACACAGTCTAGGATTTGGAGGCTCAGTTCTCATTATAGTACTGCAATGATCATTTGCACCTTTAATCATACAGCAGGATATAAAAGAGGACACTTTAGTAACACTTATTTGTCAGACTATGAAAGCATGAAAACTGAATCACAAAATTCTGAAAAAACCTGTTTCAGCCTGTTCCATCCTGTACTACATCTACTGGTGGAGATATCGAGAAGAAGCAGAAAACTGTTCAAGGTCTCATTTACACATTTTTTCTGCTTTTTCCTTCCTCTTCCATCGTGTGAAGTCAAATTCACTCAATCTAAGCAACTGTAGTCCCTGCTGCTTTTAGGAGAGTTGTGTTTACATATTGCAAAACTGAAGCATGATAGAAATTTATTTTAAAATCTGGTATTGAAATAGCAGAGTTTTAGGCTTCTTAAGCAGAGCTTGTGGTAGTACTGCACCTCACTTTTCACCCCTTTTTTTTATTGCAAAAAAAGTTGTACACTTGTAACTTCTGAATATTGTTTAGAACTCATTATGGTATCAGGTAACATAACAAACCTGAGTAAATGACCTCAGTGCAAGAGCAGCAGGATCCTTTACCAACTTGGGGATGGTGTCTACCATAAACAGCTTCCCAGCATCTGAGTAACTACACAAAAATATATGTGTCATATCTTGGCTAGCAATACCAAAGAACAAGAAACATAGCTCACTCACTTAGTTCAATCGTGCATTTCAAATTACCTTCCCACGCCCACTGCATCGACAGGAAAAACATTTTCCTTTCTTCCATCCTTGTTATCCATTTAAGCATTACCAGAAAACTGACCACAAGAAATATTTTTCAGGGTGATCGTGAAAAATCTTTTCATACCTTATAAGCAAGTTCTGGAATTGATGCAAGTGTGTCTCTACACACCCCAGATACCATTTAGACCACTTGCAAGTCTACTCTGTCACATTCATATTACTTTCACGCCTGCATTTAACTCTAAGTAGAAAAATTAATTACTTCTAATTTCATGCATCTTATGAACTCTGAAATTAACTAGTTTCCAGCAACCCAAATTTCCAGAAGCAGTAACCAGCAAACTGGATAGCCATGTGGATATTTGACTGATTAGGGAAACGGCCTAGGTGTCTTTCTCCCCCAGCTATGTACTAATTCTCTGTTGCTTGAGGTGAAAATTGAAAGTGTTGATCTTCAGTTTAAACTATGTAATGTCTGGATTTAAAACTGTTCATTTAGCAAATTGTTGCTGATGCTGGTAATGAGGTTACAGCACCAATGACGTAAACTGCTACTACATCCATTCATTCCATAACCCCATTGTCCCCATAGCCTGTTCTGCTTGTTCTCTGTTCCACAGCTGCCTAGTCCATGATCTGGAATGCTTGGCACATATTCTTGAAAAACCTGTAGCACCTTATTTTCTCAGTCTGGGGCAAGCACAGGTTAGCCCCATTCTAACAGTTAGGAGAGGTGCTATGAGTTGTGCTTGAGGCTGTACAGGATTCCACAAGTCAACGTAAAATGCATATCCAACCAAAGGAAAGAAAATATTTCACATGATTTCCTGCTTCCTATTTCTTGCTAAACTATGAGTTATTTATTTTTTATTACTCTGTGTATTACTCTGTTGCTTTAGGCTCTAGCTCACCCTTAATCATCAGCAAGAGAGCTGCATCCAGATATTGTCACCTGCACTTTCAGTAAACAGATTAAGAACTTGAGGAACAAGCATATTACTGCCACTGAGTTTGCTCCTCTTACATAGGTTATTTCCCTGTCCCACCTGAAAGATATGTCAGGTTGCATCTCCCCACGGGTGCAAGAGAAAAATGGGGAAGTGGTTATGGTGTATGTGAGCTCCCTGTCTTGCTCTTCCACATCTATGAAGTGGAGATGTTTTCTAGTTAGGTGAGAAATCTCAGTCTCTTTAACAATAAGGTGACGGGTCACTCCTGGGGCTTCTCTGGGTAGCTGATCATCCACAGGAATAACGTGCACCATCATCACCTGCAATTGGGGAGACAGTAGAATCATCAGCCATTCCTCTCAGTAAGAGAGTGTCCCAAGCAGATGCTTACAAACATGCACACAGAAGTAAGTGGATCACTGCAATATGAGACACAGGATGTGTTTGCCATGCCATATCATGAACACGTGAGTAATGGAGGTATGTAACAGTTAAATGCAAAGTTTGTGAATCTTAGTGGTTTCTCTTTAAATTAAATGCAAATTTGAATTCAGTATGTTGGACTTTGGGGTGAAAAAAATAGTCTGTTCTCAGCTGACTTCAGGAGAGTTGTTCAATTTGTTTGTACTGTCTCCAAATGTAATTTGTGTTCAACGTTTCATTTTATAGTGTAGGAAGAAGTCTTTGCAATGGACTTGTCTCTCTGCATCTGGGGGAAGAATTACCTCACTGAAAGCAATAATAATAAATAGCCCTGAAGAACACTGTGGTCATGACTGTTATCAGGAAAAACATATACCAGTTTTATTTGAAAGCCTATCAAAACAGGTAAGGTACCAACCATTTGAAGGAAAAATGCAACAGACTGCCAAAGATGCCTCAGTTTCATACCTGTGGCTCTGAGAGATTGGGTGGGTCATGGCTATCACATAGCACAAACTCAAGGGAATCTTCAAATACTTCTCCTCCCAAATGATGATAATAAATTATTCCATTAAATAGATCCCTCTGAAGAAAACTGGTGACAGCATACCCTGTTGAATTGAAGAATATCTCTGCTTTTGAACAGTTCAGATTTTAACACAACATTAAAATTACGCATTAGTTGTGAAAGTAACTGGGGAAGTATAATGTCCTCTTTTTCACCCTAACTGAAGCAAGTCCTTTGAAATGTTCACTCATTTTCTTCCACATTCCCTGAAGATCACCAACAACTTCTTTACTCTGTCGCTTAAAGATCATTCAAAAAATGAAGCAACACAGCAAATAGGCTGAAAGCCTTGTTCAGAAGTCAGAAGAGAATTTTCAGGACTAGTAGCTTCTGAAGCCTAGCACAGGAATTTCTAAGTTGTTACATGGAAGCAGAGCTTTCTCATCATTTAACATAATTAGCATAATCTATTAGCTCTGAACTTGTCAGAGATACTTGCAGGTAAACTAACTCCTGACTAGCACAACTCTTTTGCAGGGGAAAGGTACTGAAGGAAAATAGATTCAGAATGAAAGAACTATGGGATAAATTGTGTACACAGATACAGTTATCCTAGAGCAGTGACCAAAATCAATTGGTGATGGGATTTTACACTATAATGAAAGAAGTCCAAATTTACCATTATTTATCCTGAGCCAAAATAAGTTGTCTGATTGTAACATTTAATGTATTTTAAAAAGGAGGGAACAAAGAAAAGTGAGCCTTTGTGAATGTGTTTCATTACCTATCAAGTTTGGGCCTGGTTTCTTCATGATTTCTCCAGCCTGTGATGGCTTGGTAATATTGAAGAGTATGTAATCATCACTGGAATCCATGTCAGAAGCCTGGAGCATGGAGCCTTGAATCAGGATTTTCTGTCCCTCATGAACTTCAATGACCACATTTCTGATAAGAAATGGAGGGCTGTCATCTTTAGGGAGAATATTGATTGGAAGCTTATGGCGAATACTGTGGATGCCATCAAAAATTCTAAACGCCACAAAGTCCTTAGTAGAATCACTGTCATCATGATGATAGTGAACAGCTCCAGCTTGAATGTCAGCAACTGTGAACATGAATCCTTTTCCTCCTGTCAAAACAGTGGAAGAAAATGCATCAAAAATGTGTTGTTCAGGCCAGAGGAGTATCTTTCCAGCAATATGAAGGTTATAAAAGGAGAGAGATTAACAATGCATTTCTAAGTAGAAAACTCAGATGTCACTTCACCTACCAAAAACAAGTTTGTAGGAGTTGGAATAGTTAATAAGAATGCAGAATTTGCAACTGTGGCAGCAGAAAAAATCCTCCAAATGTCATTAAGGAAAACTGGAAATATCAAGGATTTTTAACTGCGGTTGTTTCCACTTGAATTTCAACCTCTACTTTCTTATCAGAACATTTTACATGTATTTTAAGCATCAAAGAAAATACACCTTGTAATTATAGTTCAGCATTTCATTACGAGTAAAAAATAATGATTGTGGGGGTTTTGGCATATTGAGGTTATTGTCTACAACAAGACAATTTCATACCTCTGTTTCACTAGACGTGTTATGCATACAGACAAGTATTCAGGCTAGTTAAACAATTCAAAAAATGCAAGCTAATGCTGAAAGGTAAGACCTCCCCAGAGCCTCCAAGAAAAAAAGCCAAATATTCCAGTCAGGTTTGACAAAAAAGAGCAATTGCCAAAAATTGCAGTGATGGTTTCCTTGGCATGTACCTTGTGGACACATTAAAGAGAATAGGGCACAGTTACTGGAGAAGAAATATCCACCTCTGGCTGCTGCATGGTAGTCCGAGAAACCATCAAACTCAGCATGCAAGGATGGGACTGCCACCGGAAAATGGGCCGTGGCTGGCTGCCCAGTCTCCCTGTAACACCATCACTGGGGCTGAGCCCACCTAGCACTGCTGACACCACACAGTTCCTGTCTGTAGCTTTGTAGAAGGATGATCTTGCAGACACTGGAGTACTTGACAGTAGTTTCCTGAGTTTAAATGTACTTAATAGTTTCTATGTTCACTACATTTGAAACACCACTTTTCCCTTTTCTTTAAATATTTATTTTATGTCATTTGGTTGTCTTTTACATGAGCACATTTATGAAAAACCCAGCATTAATAGTGGCAGCATGTTCCCACCCTGCCAAGAGCAGTGACTTCCATAACAAAACTGTTTTCCCAAGCACTGTGGCAACTCGTGGGCTGCAGAGCAAAACTGGCAATATTGATAATGCAGAAGGCTAAAGAGTTAGAATTCTGATTTAATTGCCACTTTTGAAATACACTTTAAAGCTGCCAGTAAATAACAACCATACCTAAATGTTGTCTGTATTTGCCAGTTAATCAAAATCACTTGGCATTCCTTAGCACCTGCAAGCAAAAATACAAGAACTGAAAATGTAGTGACTATCTTTCACCTGAGTCATGCTTCTCAAAGAAAGCATAGTTGATGTCTTTAAAATTTCACATTTGGAATGTAAACATATGTTAGGAAAGTAAAGGTTTAAATACTGAATTTTTTAATATTCCTGTTTTAATCCCCATGCCTAGCACAGTTGTAGCAGGGAAAGGTGGTCAGCAGAGGGAGAAGAGCTGTTGTGTTATCATAGAGATGTTTCCAGTCTCTGGAGCAGAATTGACCTACCTCTCACTGACAGCTGCCCATGCTGTAAGCCATCGACTGTAACCAAGCGAACGTTTTGGATGTCATCATTATCTACAATTTGGAAGTGCTGCCATGTGATGGGTCGGGATTGCCCCTCTAGGAGATTGAGGCCTGCAAAGAACAGAGAGTTACCTCACTGTCAGCATCTAACATTTCTAAAAGTGTTTCCAGCCAGGAAAAACCTCAGAATGTTTAATTCTATCTACACACATATATGTGAAAGGCATTCCAGTGGAGGTTCAGATTGGAAATTAGGAAAAATTTCTTCACTGAAAGAGTGATTAAGCTTTGGAACAAGCTACCCAGGGAAGTGGTGCAGTGACCATCCCTGGAAGTGTTCAAAAAACAAGTAAACATGGCACTTTGCAACATAATTTAACAGGCTTGGTGGTATTCGGATGAAGGTTGGACTTGATAATCCTGGAGGTCTTTTTCAACCTTAATAATTCTATGATTCTATGATCACTGAAAAGCTTGATAATAGCTTCTGACATACTTGAATTAGTTAACTATCTTTAAGGAATCTTTTTCAGAGAAATAACCAATTCTGGTTTTGCAGAACACACCTAGTGCAGGCAGGTTTGTGTGCAAGCTGCACATTGTGCTCTGGGTGGTGGGAAATGTCTGGAGTCGCAGGCAAGGAATCATCAATGGGCACAGACCCTTTGTCTAACAAAAGGTACGGGTAGTGACTGGTCACCCAGAGAGTCTGCAGGACCCAATGAGCAATAAGAAAAAGTATCACCATTGGAACAAGTATATGCGGACTGTGTGAGTATAAAAGTCAGGGATTTCTTTGTTCAAGGTCTGTCCCTGGAGACAAGCAGCTTGAGCTGTTTTTGTGTTGCTGCACCACAGCTAAATTGCCTAAAGGAAACAGACATCTAGGATTCCAATATAGGAAACCCAGGATTGAGCCAGTAATGGAAACTTGTCTGATAGTGTGCACATGCTATGGGTAGGAAGTCACCCATAGCATGTGCACTGGAGCACTCCATCACTGGAGCTGCATGAAGGGGTTCAGTCCCAGCAGTGAAAGTCTTGAGTGGTGCAAGTGTGGCTCATAGAGAGAGGCATCTGAAAGATCAGACAAGAAAGTTTCCTTGACATCTGGTTCTCAATTACCTGATAAACTAACAAGGTACATTTCTGGACCTTTGCACCTACTTAAGTATTGCACAATGTTTGAAACTGGGCATTTACCTTCCTTAGTGAGTCTGCATTTTAAAATATAGGTTGATCTTAATGACAGAAGACAGTGTTCCTTCATTGTACTCTGACAGTCATTTCAGGTGGGCTTTCTGTGGAAGAGATGAAGTGCTTTCTTCTCAGCTGCTTCCCTTTTCTACTGTAAGGAAATGGCATTTTTCCTGGCATGAAGTTCTATGCTTGTTTGATCTTACACCTTTTCCTTTTGATGATTAAATATCAATGCACTCTTGATGACAGACTCTGTTCCTTTTCCAGTGCAGGCATTACAATTCTATTTGAATTAACCTTAACCCTGTAAGGTTTCCAGGCTTTAAATACCTGGTGGTATATCATGCCCTCTTTTCCTAGCTGTTCATTTTTGCACACTTCCACTTTAAACAATACCAACCTATTCCATCATGTATTTGTTATTACTGTTTATACTTTTTTATGTACAGTTCAGTCTTCAAGAAAATGCTTTATGAAAAAATCCTGTACCTCCATTTTTTCTTTATTTGTCATTCCAGTTAAGACATTAGATCTTTTCCAAGTTATTGTAATGTGTTCCCTCCAAGATGGATAAAGAGAAAAAATAGATTAATGCTCCTTCAGTTTAATGATCCTTAGACTGCAGGTGTAAAACTGAGTTTTAGAGCTTTGTCAAATATCTGTGTCAAAACGTTATTAATCCTATAACAAAATAAACTTAGCAAAAGAGATCTTACCTGTATTCCATGAAACCCGAGGGGCATTTGTATCTGTTGGTCTGATAGAAAGATGCACAGTGATTGGTAAACTCCTTTCAAAGTAGAAGTCATGAACCTCAAACTCCACCTGTTATGAAAACATGCAAGCTGCTTATTGAAAACTGAAAATCAAATAGACTTCAAAACACATACAGTGTATTCTATCCTGAGAGACCATACAGGTTTCTGTCAATATGTTAGTAAACAAAACCTGATTTAGCTTCTAAAAGGAGCGATGGAAGTTCTGCACCAAAGTGACTATCTGCCTTCTTTGCTCTTTGCAATCAATTCTATGAAACTTAGTTTGTAATCTGTGAAAATTGATGGGAAAGATAAGCATTTTCATTGTTGCTTGGGGTCCAATGAACTCAGCAATTAATATAGAGGGTTTTTTTTTTAATTTGTGATAATAAAAGCTGGAGGACATATTTCCTGCTCTTTTAACAGGTGTAGGACCAGAAACAAATATGAGAGAAAATATATGCATTAGTGTAGAAAAAAATAAAATAAAAAAAATCAAACTCTTGAGTTGTTAAACTCCGGAACTGTCAAATTCTTGCACCTGTGATCAAACAATTCTGAAAGCAGGGCAGAGACAAGGCACTTCAGAAGCAGATGTTTTGGTAGGAGGTCTGGTCCTTACACTAACGAAACAGAGAAAGAAGTTTCCCATGAAAGCCAAGAGAGAAAAAAGAGACAAGCCTTGTCAGCATCAGGTGCCAGCTGCTGTTATTCTTGCTCTGCTTTTCAGGCAACCCTTTCCCCAGATTACCTTGCTCTGCTTTTCTGTTTCTTCAGTTTTATTACTTTAGTATCAACCATTTGGTTTGATTGAATAATTCCTTTAGTACTTATCAGATAGTTATTTCATGTCTTACTCCAGAACCTGCAGACAGTAGCCTGTTCTCCTTCATCAGTTGTATCATGCTCTCTATATTAGTGACATGCTTTCATTACTCCCAGGAGGAACTGTTGGGAGTCCCTTTTTGTTATCCCTATACTACACATCAGGTAGGCTATACTACAGGTAGGCTGTGATGATACTACACATCATCACAGCAGGTAGGCTGTAAGGCCAGATAGCAATTCTGGCCTTTAGCTGGTCCAACTTTCATGATTTTAAATATGTCACCTTTGTACAGGTCACAGGGATCAGTACTGTCATGCAGGGATAAAAGCTGTGTGGAAAAGGCATCATTGATGTTTCCAAAGGCTCTTGGGTATATCTATAAGTGCTGTTATTTCACTATTCCTCTTATTAAAAAAAAAAAAATTAAAAATCCTGTTTAGAGATTTCTCAGTCAGAGGGGTTAAAAATTTTTCAGTGCAAAGGAAGTCGTATGTAGTGAGCAATAAATATCTATTTTGTGTTAGACAGTTAAACTGGTGAGTCATAGGAGAAAGTGGTAGAAGATTTTACCTCTGCTCCTGCATTGCACATAGTTATAGAAATTTTTTTTCCCTGAAAAATATCCATTACATTTATTTCCAGTTTACTTAAACTTAAGGAGGTGAAAAACAGCAGATGCTCGCACATTTCACTCTTACCTCATAATTCCTCCTCTCTGTGTGGCTGTTATTTGGAGGCTGATAAGCAATGAGCATGTCATTGAGATCTTTCCACGTGAAGGAGCCAACAGGTTTTGTGTGGTCAGACAGGTGAGTGATGAAGCCCTGTGGAGGTGGCTTGGTAATGTTGAATACAAGCAGAGACTTTGGAGTTTCATTGTCTTCAACATCAATTGTTGAGGTTGTAATAGGGGTTAAAATAAATTGATCAACTTCCAGGATGAACTTTGCATTTGGGGCAGCTTTGGGTATTTGGTTGGGAACAGCAGCTTTTATCTGAACAGGGAGCCATGCATACTCAGTCTACAACAGGAAAAAATGAGACAACTGAAAAGGCAAAGTAAAGCAAAAAAATAAATTCAATTTATTTTAGCTTCACATTGCAACTTGGGGTTTACACGTTAAAAAAATAATTATTTTGAAAAGAAAAATTGAAACATTTTAATTAGAAAATGCCTAAAGTAAATATTGAGACATCATGAATATGACTTTCAGGTTCACTAGTCTTATTTGTGTCCTTAATTTGGGTCTGAAACAGCTTACTTAATATGATGTGAGTTTAATGAATAACTATCTGACAGAAACATGCACAGGCCAATAATTATTATTATTATTAACTGAATATATACACATGGCTCTCAACTTATTAACTACTGTATATGCTGAAGTCAGTGAAGATCATGCTGTATAAAATTTGTGAAATTATGCCAGAATTAATTTTTCTATCTACTTTTGTCTAGTAGTAATCAACCAGAGGTGTTTCTCTGTAGCCATAATGGTCTAATCATAGAGGCATGGAGGTAATGTCTTTCATTTACTTAGCTGGCAAAGTTGTAAGAACTGAACAAATTTTAGGCTCCCTATCTCTCTTCAAATGTGAAAAGGAGCAACAAATTTATTTTAAAAAGAAAACAGGATGACAATCAGAAATTGTAAGCTTGCATAAAAATCTACCTTGTGCAGAGTTTTGCTTCTGCTGTCTGAGAGATCCAACCTCACAGGAATATAATCAGTGTCAGGTGAGGGGGGGTCAAGGTGTCGATACTGAATCTCCATCCTCAGAAATTCTTCACAGCTCATTTTTTTGTTGTGAATGGCTCCTAGTCCCTGTGTGCAGGTCCCATTTCTGCACTGTTGGCCCAGGCTGTGCTCTGTAACCCAACAACAGCAATAGTTACCAGAGCAGAAACCAACATGGAGACCCTATCTGTATATCTAAAGTAACCCTGAGAGAAAGACAGAATGATCAGAATAAGGCCTGCTTTCCAGATTTAATTTTTCCTGCAGGATTTTGTTTTCAACTGGTATCTTCCAATTCCATCCTCCCTTGGTATCTTGGTTAGGTGCTGCCTCCAACAACTACCTGTGCTGTTTCTAGTGAATCTTGACACTTACAAAGCTGTCACATTAGTCCACATAACTAGAAGCCAGAAACAGAATCCAATCAGGGAATTATTGACCCAGATCTGTGATCTGCATTGTGCCCCACAAAAACTTCATGTCCCTTTCATGTTCATGATAGCTCAAGCTGTTCTTTAAACTTCACATGACCCACTCTCACACAGCACGTCTGAAATAACCCACTGCTGCAGACTTAATCTGCTGGGTTTCTTTTAATATGCTAGTGCAAAAAACTAAAGCACATCATACTAGTTCCAGGGAAGAATCTCTGTGGCTGATCTCCACGAAACTGCTCTTGCCACATTTTCCTCGTGGTAAGATGGCCATGAGCAGGCAGGTGGGTTTCCGAAGAGATTATGGAAATGGTGCAATCCAGGTTTATCTTCCTGTCATAATCAAAGGTGAGGAAGTTCTTGTCAATCATCCTGGACAGACCATAGTATTCAGGGACCTCCAAAGCATGGGAGCGCATTTTTATGATGTTACAGTCTGGCTCAAGTAACTGCACGTGAAGGGTGAATGTTTCTACAAATGTTTCAGTTTCTGTAAACCTGCAAGTGACAGAAGAAAATTAGTTATGCTTCATCCCATTTTCTGTTCCTTTGTGAACAGGGCATTGTCTTTATCTCCTAAACTGAATTACTTGAACTCCCTTCTCTCTTGTGCCTTCAAACCCGAATTGCCGTAATCCAGACCCTGCTTCCCCAATCCCCATATTTATAAGCAGGGTGTCTTCATGAAGGAAGAGTTTACTCGCTGTGTATGTGCAATTGTGTCTGTCCCTATCAGCAGGACAGCAGAGAGTATACCGTACTCTAAAAGTACTGTTGTCGCTTTCAATAGCGTAATGAAAAATCATTGTTTTTCTGCAACAAGCAAGCAATAGAAGATTGCTATCTGTAATACATGGTGAGAAATGTTTCTGTAAACAGATGGTCCCTTGTTGGCTAATGGTGCAGCTACCAGATCTAAGTAGTTACAATATGTACAGCAGAACATGCTGTGAAAAATGAACTGCTCTTCCTGAGGTCAGCTGAGCTCTGGATAACAGTGAAGTGTGATCTCCTACAGCTGCTTACCTGTATAGCCTAAGCATTACCATGTCTTCATCTAAAATTGGACATCCATTGTGGGTATATTTGACTTCATTGGGAAGGAAGTGACAGTCAAAAACCTATGAAGGAGAAAGAATAGACTGGTACAACACTGTCAAGGATGTTAACTTTGTAGCATCTGTTTCACTTCTCTCTGAGTGCCTGGAATGAATCAGACTGAGGTAGTTCATTCCTGTGAATAAGTATTCACCTGTTCTCTAATCTCCTGATGAGAGTCAGAGCAATCACTTTAACACGGGGCTGCTAGCATTCCACAATTAGAAGGACAATGGTCATATGTGACTGTTCCAGGCTGCCCAGTCCCTCCCTAGTACAACAAATAGCTTGACTTCATATTTCTTTACCACTGCAGCTTGCAGAGTTAAGGTTGCACGTGTATCCAGTGGTACATACAGCTGCAGTGCTGCTGAAAAGCCAGAAATTCCAGCATTAAAATGTGAGATTTATTGACTTTTAAAGTTGTTCATAGCAATAGCTTGATTATATAGTAAATCTTGCTTTATGATCACTACAATTGGCCTACAAATGTATGATCCAGGGAAATTTCTCTGTTAGAACTTTCCTAACACAGATTTGTTCCCTGTTTTCATGATACTGACTTTGTACCAGTAGCTCTTTCCTAGATCAGATGTCAGCTCTGTGCCATACCAACATCCAGCCCCAAAATCAGTGTAATCCACAGCACCAAAGCAAGCAGATATCCATATTGTCTCTACTAGCTAATACACAATAGACTAACTCTTACAACACACCTGATACAGGCAAAAGTTGTGAGTCTGTCTGGACACAGTTTAAACATCTAAGCCAGACACTTGTTTCAGGCACATTGATTTATTTAATGGTTAGTTGACTTGTGAAAACAAGGCAATGAGGAAACCTGCCTGACACAAATAGAAAAAAGATTTCCTCTGTAGAACTCTGACACACCTAATCTTTGAATAGGGATTTGGATTCTGGGCCATACAATTTTCATGTTCTCAAATACTGCAATTTGGAAGACTGGCAAATTACAATTCCCATGCAGTGGTGTTTCTTTACAGAAATACCAGCTGAAAGCTCCTAGCATTGACAAGACTATGTCTGTTATCCTTGGGAATCCCTACACAGTCCATGGAGCACAGTCAGGTTTCATGTCTACGGAGAGACAAGGCATATTCTAGCCAGCAAAACACCAAGTTTTGATTGCATACTGGGGCAGTATTCTCAAATGGTTATATGGACTTGCATGAACTAAAGCAAAATCTGTACAGCATTCACTAATAGATCTAGTGAGACCATAACTAATAGCCATTATTACATGTATATGGATGACTGGCAAGCCACAATTTTTTTTTCTAAAAAGAAGAGCTAATGTCTTAGTTATAGCCATTTTTAAAAAATATGACCAAAAAGTCATGAAAATGAAGTACCTTGCTTGAAATATCTTCATTTCCCCAACCACTTTAGGGTATGGTGGAATGGCTGAAGGACTTTAGTGAGGTTCTAAAATGTTGACAGAAAGTGCAGCTCATAAACAAAATCTTCAGATGCTCTGACTTTCAGTGTAAAAATGATGTAACAATTTAATTCTAAATTAGTTGTTAAGGCATAGTTAACTGAAGAACTTCATTAGCATTTTGCGGATTTACACTAAAGGATATAAGAACTAGTGTCTTTTGTTTCTTCCTAGACATTATACAGAAATAGAACTTACATCCTTCTATAATGGAAAAACAGTTAATCAACTTTCATTATTACTGAAAGGGTCCACTTCCACTGAAGTTATTCTCAGATGCTCAAGCTATGTGATAATAATTCTATATTCCTAACAATTTTAAAATTTGTCTGCTTTTAATTTTCATCAAGAAGTGCATTGTACAAAGTCATTCTTTTTGTCTTTTTTTTCCTAATTGATTAGTTAGTTGATTTTCAGACACATACAGATGGAGCAACCTCTTGGAATAATCTGTAATATATGGCGCTATGGAAAGTATGCTTGATTTTATGTGTTGGGACTGCTTAGAAAGGAAGGACAAGAGCAATTTGGGGAAAACAAAATTATTCTCATACAATGAACATTTTGACTATGTTGTGGCTGTTCTGTTGTGTATTATTTTCAAATGCCACAGAAATACGTGCTTTGTTATTTTGCAAACAAAAACAACAAATATGTCTTTTTCTTGTTTAATGTACAAACTCGCATAGAGGAACATAGTAGTTAAGTATTTCATTGGATAGGCTTAGGTAATATTCTACAAAATGGAAAACAAAATTAAGAAGTAGTTATGTCATATATCTTAAAGAAAAAACATGTATTATTTACAAAACACACTGATATTGTTGTTTCAGAATCTTAATGTTGTACACTGAAGCTAAGATTCTTCACTGTTAAATCAGTGTAGAGCCCTCAAAGTCAACAGGATTTTGGTGACCGAAGGATGTTGTGGGGGACTATGCCAATGGCTTTACAGAAGGCCACATAAATTACATCCATAGCCCTTCCTTGTCCACTGATGACATCACTCCATCATAGAAAGCCACTAAAAATCCAGGAAGGACTTGCCCTTGGTGAAGCCATGCTGAGTGTTTCAAGTCACCTCCCTGTCCTTCATGTGTCTTAACACAGCTTCTAGAAGGATCTGCTCCATGATCTTCCCAGGCACAGAGGGGATTATCACAGGTAGTTCCCAGGGAACTGGGACTTGATCTGACTGCCATGACTTTTCAAATATTGTGGAACATGGCTTGGCAACTACATCAGCCAATTCCTTCAGGACTCTGGGATGCATCTCATTGGGTCCAATCACACTAAAGGATTAATTTCTTTATTTTTAAGACATCATTAGTTCTGCAACAAGGGGATGGAAGAACGCTTCCACAAACATTTGTTACCACTGATTGACAGTCACTTTAGATATGTATTAAGACACAATCTGCTTGGCAAAAAGAAACATCTGTTTTATGTTTCCTGATACGTTTTCATTTTGTATGAACAGGAAACTCTAATTGTCTATAAATTTGCTGGGTAAGACAAAGGAGATCTAAATCTTTTCCCAATTACTGCTGAAGTTTGTTTTTTTCCACGTCAACTGCTTTTCAATTACAATTTATAGTTAAATTGTCATACATTCCTAAAATATTACTCACTTTAATGGTAGTAAACCAGATCATACCAGAGACATTTTCTGACTGCAGAATTTCCTGTAGAAAGATTGTGAATGGTACCACAAGATCTGGACTCTGGCACCTTTTCTCAGGAATGGTAAAAGCTCAAGCATCACAAGCAGGCACAGTCTCTCTCCAGTTGGGTGCCCTAGGGCCATCTGCCCAGCAGAGCTCTTCCCTCACCATGAGTACCTGCAGCCTCCAAGAGCCACACTCGACTGGGCACACATCAAAGCCATGAAAGAATAGGCACTTAACAGAAGTGGGGCTGGGAGAGCACCTTATTTGAAAAATGAGGTATAGTGAATGCACATCTCCTGGGATCTCTTGCAGAGGGCCTCTAACTATGTGTTTGAAACATTTTGGGTTACACAGGACAAAGTGGCTAGTTCAGAATACCTGGGTCCTATTGAACATAGAGGCTGAGGTGGAAATTGAAAGCAAAGTCACCTATAAGCCAGACAGATTGCCTACAGAAGAGGTTTGACATAGGTTTGACATATAAGTCTCTGTTTTTCTCCTCTTTTTCTTCCTTTCCTTTAGATTGGATATTAGGAAAAACTTCTTCACTGAAAGGTTGATCAGTCATTGGAACAGGCTGCCTCAAGCAAGTGGTGGAATCACCATACCTGAAAACTTTCAAAAATCACATAGATGTGGAGCTTAGGGACATGGCTTAGTGGACCTGTGTTAATGGTTGGACTCAGTGTTCTTTGAGGTCTTTTCCAGCCTTAATCATTCTATGTTTATGTGAATCAAGGGCCAACCCATACTGGGGAGACGGAGGTGTGGTACTATGTTCAGTGTCCCTTTGCTGGCAGAGAACAGCCCTTGGGGTAGTTTCAGCAGATGTGCTACACTTCTTGGGCTGGTCTCTAGAGAAGATCACACATCGCCCTGTTCATTACCTCCTGTTCTCCCTGGCATGCCTCTGATCCTTAGGAGTGCTGATTCAGCAGAAGTACTTGTCAGTGGTCTGTAAAATAATGGTGGTGACCAAGACAGAAGTTTTGAAAAATCTTCTGAGACGGGTGCCCCTTCATCTATTGTTGCAGAAGCCACCAAAAACCGTGGAGAGGATGTTTAAAACTGTATACATAAACAAACACTCAAAGGTGTATGCTGTGTGGCACAAATCAGAATTTTTCAAAAAGCCAAACCTGTTTGGCTATGGGTCATTAAAACCAGTCATCTTCTATCTATAGCCGTACATGTTCATGACAATTACTTTCAATTCCTTTCTGCTATGACTCAGGTGGGGCAATTTGTAAAGCAGATGAGTAGCAGAAAGGTAATATGTGAAATACATTTCATTATTCCTACAAGCTTGATATTTAAACAGAAAACAGGGGAGTTTTAATGTATTTGCCACCTGCTAGCAATTTGGCTGTTGTAGAACAGAGCAAACAATGGTGTACACAATGTGCTTATTGTATGTGATTATTTTTTTCTTAATTGCTCCTGAAGTAGTGGCTGCATGACTAAAATGCAAAATGTAGTGAGCTATGCATTACCCAAGGGGCATTGGTTACCCTCATGGGAGACAAATAAGCATCTGAGAGACTGAAAGATGTCTTCTAACTGAAAGTTTTAAAATACCCATTCTTTGTTTGTGAAAGGAGTCTCTGACCAGACTCGCTTTTGTGCACTCATGCTACTGAGCTCAGCCTTTGAATTTCAGGGTTGCAGTTCTCTGTCAGCTGTCTACTTAAGAAAAAGGCTGAATCTCACAGACCAGTTTCATGCCTTTTAGTCTCTACCCGAAAGAAAATCAGTAAAGAAGCTCTTTCTAATTTCTCCCAGATTGCACACACACGCCAACACTCGAAGCAGCATAATGGAGCACAAATACCTGTGGAGTTAGTGTCCCAACTCTCTGTGTTATTGGCTCATTAGTCACAACTTCTACTTTGCAGGCATCCTTCTCTCTTGGGATGGAAAACTTGAGGTCACCTTCTGACAGGAAAACAGACTGTCCCTTCATCACTTTCAGTCCAAGGTTCACACGAATAAAGGAGGAGCACACAACTCTTAACATGACAGGCAGCAGTAGAAACAAACAGCTTTTCTCAAAGAGCTTCATATTATAAGGGGGTGCAAGCCTTTCCCACCAGTCAAAAATTTCTTAACAGAAGGAGTCTTCTTTCTCCACTGCCACACTTTCACCATATAATGAAGCTATTATTAGTCATAGGTAAAGATGTATGACATGTTTTCTATTAATAGGTCCTCCTTGACTGAAATTTGGGCAGGATACTTTCCAAATATCCTTGAGTTTTTACAAAATTCATTGATCAAGCCTATCAAAATGATGAATGTGTTCTGAGAGTCCTTTAAATGTTTGTTAATACTGAAAAAAATAAAAGAAAGAAAATCGTTATAAGACATTGAGCAACTATTGGGATAAAAACAAAACAAACACACAGACAAAAACCTTCCACCTTTTCTTACAATTGCTGTTCATTTCAAGCAGCAGCTTAATTTCACCTTTGAATACCATTCGGTGCACATGAATACCATCTGGTGCACAGGAAAAGCTGTCTACCCATGAGAGTTCTCCTTCAACAGATCGGCTCCCCATGTGAATTCCAGGCACCTTTCATCTTTAAGCACATACAAATCCTTGCTGTGTAAGATTCTTTGTTACTGGCCTTTTTAACTGCAGGACTGAGTAAATATTAATAAAACAGCATGAGCTTCAAGTAATTTGAAAGAGCAGAGGTGATCATTCAGATTAAACACACCAGAGAATGAGATAAAGGGAGGTGGCCTTCTGTTAAATCTATTTTCTCACTGCTGTTGAAAGTGTCAGAAAAAAATCAGCCTCTCACTGAAAATACCTTGCCTGTGCATCTCTACTATTCCTGCTATAGTAAGTAACTGTGCCAGGAGGGCAGCATGAAACATGTGATAGGGCATGAAAAAGCTGTGATTTTTCTTTAAAATAATAAAAAAAAAAAGGTTCTGAGAAGAATTCAGTGGGAATTAAGAAGAAAAGATAATACGGAAAAAAGTTACACAAGTTTCCAATGCCTCTAGTTACAGTTAATATTCATCTTTCATGTTTATAAACTTGTAAAAAAAGCCCTTTTCTTCTGACATTAAACAAGCATTACTGAAAGGCTTTTAAGAGCCTAATTTTTGCAATCCTCTAAAGTAACTGAATCTATAGTCTGAAGAATAGGAAGTTATATGGATTTAATTAAATTTGAGAAGATCACAAGAATTCTAAGACAGTAAAGATTCCTTAGATTTCTGTAAATTTTTAATGCCCTGAATACTTATTTGTCACAAATTTACAACCAACAGTGAACTTTCCTGAGAGTGAATTAAAAATCAAACCCTTATATTTCTTTATTTTCTTTGTTGTTGTTAAGACTGCACTGTTTCTAGCAGAATGACCTCCTGAACAGCCTATAATTGAATGCACATATCCCCCCAGGTTTAAATTTCACCGAAAAACAACCAGAAGTTCAAACACTCTGCAAAATTATTCACGTCCTAAAGTTAAAAAAAAAACAGATCCACTCACTTCACTGCAGATTCAAGACTGAAGACATTGAGACTAACATACATGTAAAGTTAGATGTATCTTTCCTCTGTAGTTTGTGATGCAAATCTTTGCTCTAGTTTTCTAGCTATTTATCTGAAAGTCTTTTCATTTTGGTTTAAAATATTGTAGCCATACCAGTCTGAAAAAGGTCTGAGAGAAAAAGTAGAATTCTAGCCAGTGGTAAAGGAGTGAAATCCACAGTCAAAAATGCAGAAAAGAAGAAAATAATTAAGAATTTAGATCCTTACTAGGACCTGGCAAGGTGCTAACAGGCAGTTAAAGACTGTCTTGGTTTTGAAAGACAGGTGTCTGCTGAGAGGTTGAACCCTCCCTTAGGACAGAGAATGTGATTTCCCCTCCCTCCGAATTATTTTCATTTTGAAATCAAGGGCTTTCAGGCAAAGATATGGGAAAAGGAATAACAGTTCTTTACTGGTATCTATAAACAAGCAATAACAATGATAATAACCATAAATAGAACCAGAAACCAATAGCAGGTGACTTTCCCGTGCGGTGTAATCACGGTCGAAAAACGGCAGGGGGCGCTGTTGAGCTCCTGGCCAGGCAGGGCAGGTGCGATGACTGCCAAGTGGCTGCAGGTGGCGCTGTTGAGCTCCCGGCCGGGCAGAGCAGGTGCAATGACTCCCGAGCAGCTGCAGATGGCTCTGTGGTGCAGGGTCAGGTCAGCCTCAGGCAGCTGGTAATGGCGGACAGGCTGGAGAGCAGCCAGGCAGCTCAGAGCGGCAAAAAACAGGGCGGCAGGAGCAGGAGCTGGCTCTCTCCAGGCTAGCTAGTGAGGTAACAAGGATTTCTGCAGTCACAGCAGACACCACGGTCTCATGCAGCAGAGGGAGGCAGGCGGCAGAGGCAGCCAGACTCTCCCAGCAAACTGCTGCGAGAAAACGCAGCCCAGGAAAACATGCACTTCCCAGTGGCAAAAGGGTTGAATCAAAGCTCACCCAGCCATAAGAAAAACAGGGCACAGTTGGATTTCCTCTGGTCGCAGCCAAAAGCAAAGAGCAGCCTCTCCTCTCCGTGTCCGACCTGAGAGAGAGTGCCTGTTCCAACGGCCTGCTCTTCCCTTATCTGCCCCGCCCAAGCACACCTTTTGTCTCTCACAAAAAAGTTGATGGCCCTAATCACCCAGCTATTTGTTGCTTAGTAACAGTGATGGAGAAAAATTCCAAGGCATCCCCCCAACCTCCAGCAATGACTCTGACATGTAGGTGGGGTGGTTTACATTTCATGACAATGCCAGTAACTCTGTGCTCCATAACAGCAGGCTGGGGTGTAGATTTATGGTGCAAAATGCCTTTATTCACAGGCATTTTTTTACAGGGCACCTTATCAGAAATGATAATATTAAAGCCTGGATAGGCTTTCTCCATTCCCCCTGGATAGCTACCAAAAAAACATAATATATTTGAGAGATAGCCTCATCACCTGTGCAAAAATTATACTCATGCAGAGACATCTGCCTCCGGACTCAACCTGGGCTATAGTCCAGGTTCATCTGTTTCTGGTGCCTGCCCCATAAACCCCAGCATGGAGTGCAGCTATAAACTCAGGTACAGGTAGCGGCTTCTTTGCTGCCTTTTTTAATCCTGCATCAAACACAGAACAAATAGTCTACAAGAGGTGATGGACATTTTGATAAATTTCGTGGTGGGTGTGTGAGACATTCTCTGCTACAAATTTGGTCGTGTTGTCACTTTGTATTACAGCCTTGCTTTGACTGCTTTTACTTGCAGATGCAGCTCCTGTATCACTGTACATGTGTTTGCCCCATATGTTCCAGCCACTGGCCTCTACTTGGATGCTGCAGGGTTGTCTCCTTAAGTGGTCAAGTGAAGATCTTGGGAAGTATAACCTCACTTTCTCAATCATTTATCCAGTCATAGCAAAATGAAATGACAAGACATCCTTTCAGCACATAATGACAATTAAAATGAGAAGGTTTTGTGGTGAATGCCATGATATTAACATCCTCCCCTCAAGTGAAGAAGGCCATTGCTTCAGCAAAGCTGTATCTGTACACTGATCAATAGTGACCTTGCACAGCTCTCCGGCAGATATACAACTGCTGATGATGCCACTGTCAGATTTTGCGGCTGCTTTGGACTTCCTTACAATCTTCTTACTTCTATGCCCTAAATATCACAGCTGAACCTGATTCATCCCTGCTATTCCTTGGCATGAAACCTGTGTATCCAGAATGGACATACAACTGAGGCACTGTTTAATTATAAATTCACCACAATATTTCAGATATACCTACTGGCTTAATGACATAATGGTTTTCATTACAACACAACGGGAGAACCAGTATTGTGAAATTAAGCTGTTTTCTCATCAGATTTCTAAGGGTCTGTCAGTCTTCTCTATGTCTATAAATCAAAACACCCAAAACAACTCCAGGGGCACCGTGTGAGAAAGCTACAAGCATTGGTCCCAGAAGTAAAGCAGTCATGTCAGTTCTGTGATATATCATATACTAGTTGTTATCGCTCAGTAGGGGTGGAGCACGATTCATGAGAAGAGGCCAAGACAGCTGGATTTGTTCAGCCTGAAGAAGAGTGGGCGTATTGCTTTTTTTAGACTTCTAATGGAAAAGTGCCTGAAGCACAGTGAAGGGACACACAAATCCACTAAAATAACAAGGGAAGTTCACATTAGATACTAGAAAATAAGAGAAAATGAGAGAAAAAGAAAGATCTAGTGAACATAGACAGTGGAGTAGGTTTCATGGAGTCCTCTCTGATACATTTGAAAAACAACTTATCAGGGCCTGAGTGGCTTGATGTGACTTTGAAGCTGGACTTGTCATAAAAACTGGCTATTCTTGGAGAAAGAGGTGGGAGCAGTTACCTGCAGAGGTCCTTTTCACCCGAAATCATGTGCTGATTCTAAGCTGAAAAGACAGAGCCATCTGACTGCCAAGACTCAAGTTAATTACCTGGTGAATTTTTGCAAAACACTGCTTTGTACCCTGCCAACTCTCCAGTAATTCCCATGAGATCCAGTATAAACCCATATTGGTATAAAAAATGTGGTAATGAGTAAAATGACCTCCTTTCCCATAACTAGAAATAGATTGGCTGAACTGACCCTTATGATTTGGAAGGCTGAAAAATAAATCCCGAAGATGTGCCCAAAGCCTTGAGCAAGGGACACTTGGTAAGGAGAACTCTAAGGAGTTACTAATCTGCTAGCAAACTTCTGCCTGCTCTGCAGATGAGCCTGGGGGAAAGGCAGAGGGAGAATAGGCCTTTAAGAGTCAGTGAATGTGACTCTGTCGAGTTGACGAAGGGACAAACCAAGCTGGGGACAGTGTAGGGGAGGGTTTCTCCGAGCTTTAGATGTGGTTTGTTAAAATGTTCCTCCAAATCCCAGAACTATTTTTCCCTCAGGGCTGTTGCTGCACATGTGAGAGATGATGCAATGGTTAATTACAAACATTAGCATTGTCACCAAATACAACTGGAAAGTCTGATTCTGAGGAGATTGAAATTGATATAAGTAAAAGACCCATGCAAATTACTTAGGTAGCTGTCTACCAACACAAAACAACCAAAAATAAAATCAGAAACAACACCAGTAAGTCTCCGCTTTAACACCTAAAACTTGACAAAAAATGCTGTAATTACTAATGACCTTGAGCCAAGTCTCAGTGACACCTAAAGTCTTCATTAGGATTTGGATGAGCCTTTAAGAATTTCTCTGTATGTGACAAAATCTCTGATTGCCTGGGATATTTCACTGAGCAGATGAATCAAAATTGCCCTATTTTTGCAAATTTGGAAGAGGGTAATGGAGAATGATTGTTGTGGGATGGGAGTTGGATTGATTTTTTTTTTAATGAATAGAATAAAAAGTTTGCAAGAAACAGAAAGTACAGGAATATTTTTGATGATGGGTTTAAAGAAAACAAGTAAGAGCTTTTCATGATTTCTAGGAAACAAGACAAATATTATTACAGCAATTAAAATTTATCCCAGGGCAATGGTAGGATCACAAGCTATTAAATCAGGGGATTGTCACTTCAGAATGTGCACTAAACACATGCATCCCTTGGACCATTTGTTATTTACTGTTTCTGTTCATGCACTACAATCAAGGATTATAGGTCACTGAGAAGCTAAGTATTTGGCAAGGTATTTGCTCAGTTAAGGAATGGTAGATAACACCCTGTAGGTAGTGACACCCTGGACATACATCAACAGCAGAGATGGATTTTGCCTAAGGTGAAGTGCAATCCTGAGTTAGCTGAGATTATGACTAGTAGAATCTTCTAATTAGCAAAAACTTAACTTGCAAAATCCTGTCTTAAAACCATTTGAAGAAACTGTTCACAATTATCTGCAGAATTTGTTGCCATGTCTCAGCAAAACACAGTGACAGAAACTTATCCCTAAAAGGCAATGGCTTAGAGTCTGGTTCTAGATAAATACATAGAAATCAGCAGGAAATGTAAAATCTGTGTAAGCACGTATGTGTTAAGGAACACATATAAATTTTTATGCTTACATATGACCAATGAACATGTCCCTAATTCAGACAAACTGAGTCAGCTGTCTGAATGTACAGGAAAATAAGAAAATGCTGACAGATCCCTGTAGCAAAATAAGTGTACAATTTTAAAATACGCATTTAAAAAACAAGTTATCCAGGTAAATGAAATATATCCTTTATAAACAGTTACTAATATCAAAAGTTTTTATTATATGTTTGAGTGCTTTTGATCACATTTCTTCTAGTGTGTCTCATTAATAAGACAATTCCAACCAAAGAAATCTTATTTAATTCTTCCAAGCTTTTATAAAAGCTAATGTCACAAAGTTTTATTAGATCTGATGGAAGCAAGCCAGCGCAGTTGAGAAATCTATATCAACTTTAATATCAGGATAAAGTAAGTTGTTTGGAATCCTTAACTTTCAAGTTAATTTCTACTAAACTACTGGTGAAAAACAGTGCCTGCTTTCCCCAAAGTTAGAACTGAGCCTTCATCCATCTCTTGTTCAAAAATTACTGTCTGTCTGCTGCAACACTCAGCAGCAAACTGAACTCTGCAAGTTTTTAAGCACTATTACAACCACAAACACAACAGCATTCAGTGTGAACAACAAATGTGAATAAGATACTTACAGGTAGCAGTGTTTCTGCTGGAGGCTGAAAACAAGATGATACTAGAGGAAAAATGTATGTCACTGACCCGGTAATTTCTGTTTTAAAGGGCTGGGAGAGAAAGAAATCCAGTGAGTGAGCGACAGAAAGAAAGCAGAGGGGGGGAGGGGAGAGAGATAGATGAAATTCCAGTCTTTCTGGTCAGCTTGGCTGTAGTTTTCGCCGTACTGAAAATCCACAATAAACACTCCTTGTTTGCAAGACTACTCCTGGCTTCAGAGTCCCAGATTACAAATACTTTCAGGCTCCCTATGATAACAGCACTTACAGATGCCTTGTAGTGTTTACACTCAGCAATGCTTCTCTGGCAGCCAGCCCCAGATCTTCTTTTCGCCTTCTGCTAGTTAAGTCTGTTGGGATTATAAAATGAGCTGCTGTTATTAAGGTTTGCTCTTTTTTTTTTTTTTT
>VZRZ01006591.1:161237-194714 GCA_013398175.1 Climacteris rufus
CTCACTTTTGCTAGTTTATTTCCTTCAAAACACACACACACTCCACCACAGGACCATTCAAATTTTAACTTTCTTTTTTCCCATTCAGAACAGCAAGAAAGACAAAAGAGTATAAGCAAAATCCTGCCAATTATTCCATATCTCATAGGATTCAAGATATCTCTCCAGCCTTTTGTCATGAGATTCACATCAGATTTATATATGTGACTGGCTGGTGGGATTCTAAGTAAAATTTGCTACTACACAGTGGCTCATTGATGCACCCTGAGGAGTAAACCTGACAGCCTAAATTTTCAGAGCACATAGACTGTATTGCAAAGTCACAATACAGGGACAGACTATCCTATGTTCATCTCAGGACAGGGACCAAAAGAGCTTTTAAGCATAGGGGACAAAAAGATTTTCAACCCCACCACAGGACATTGTTACAAGGGCAAGAGGGACAGCATGGGGAAGAGCTACTGACTTTCAGGTTACTTGTGTAAACAGGAGGCAAATCCAGCAAAACTGCAATCCTGCAACATGTTGTCTCCCCTTGCCCTTCTTTGAACAAGCAAGCTGACTTCGACCCTCATATGGAAACAATACCACAATATAAAAATGCAAAACTGCAAAACTGAAGTCAATAGGAAGAAAGAAAACAACTAGCAGATGTTCTTGTGGCATGACTTACGTACAGATGAAGAAAACAGATGACTGTTAAAAATTAAAATGAGCTCAAAGCTACACAATGTGTAATATGGTACAATCTGGCCTATATTTCCTTATCAAAAAACACTAGGTAAAAAAATATTTCCTTGAGGTACATTGCTAGTATTAGAGTGATATACTGTCCTGGATTTCAGCCCATACATTTTGTCAGGTTTCAGAAAAACTTGCAATGAATATTTGTCTCCTCTGAGTTGTGTAGATGGCTGGGAGTTAGCCTGTGTGTTTGTGTTTTTGCCTGCTGAAACGTGGCTTCTAATTCACTCTGATGAATGGCCTGTCTGTATCGTACAGTGGTCTGATTAGGATCATCAGCATAACTGTTCTTAAATGCTGATTAAAAAAGTGACTTTATTTTAAAGTCTGTGACTCATTAATCAATAACCTCATTGCAGAAGCTCTCTTCAAACCAGTTTTATTACTCCAGCATTGAACATAGCATCTCATTTCTCATTGTGCTCCTTAAATACAATTATTTACAAGACAAGTATTTACAATACTTAAGTACAATTATTGTACAATTATTTGTAATTTATCAAGGTCACATTATCTAAAGGACAAGCAAAATTACCAAAGCATTTCTTGAGAAATGCCAGGGCACTGAAGAGAAGACAAGCCTTTTGTACAATATTCACTCTTTCCCTTTCAATGTTTGCCCTCACAAGAAAGAGTGGTTGTTTCCCATAGAAGAAACTTTAGCATGGTATATATTTTTTATCAATTATTAGTAAAACCATGCAGTCCAGACTGTTGCTATGAAGGCAATAACTAAAAAGTTTTCTGCAGGCTTTATTTAACAGGATATAGTCAAAATCAACCTTTCTTTACAGGTTTTTATTAAAAAAAATAATTGCACTTGACGCACAAAGCAGGCAAGAACACACACATAGACACCTCTCACCCACAGCTCCATCTCTTCTCCTTCATTTTGACTTACATTTATAAGTGATGGCCTAAACTTACACTGTCTGACATTTGCACATTTAGTCAACACTCCTATAAGGAAGATGAGGTTCTCAAAGTAAAAAAAGGATTGTGCCTGTCCTAAACCGGGAGGCCGTACAAGAGGAGGATCTGCTGCATTGTGAGGGGGGGAAAGATACAATTATTTTCCAGGTATTTACTACATGACATAAACTTTATTATGTGAACAACAATACCTGGTTGCAGCAGTCCACTTTTCAGCCCCTAACCCAGGTTGAGGAGAACAGAGTGAAAGATCATGTTTAAAACGGGAAGTGTTAAATTTACCTTCTTCTTCCTCTCCAGCCTATATACATTCTTTCCATAAAGATTCACTGTGGAAAAGCCATTGAGTGCACTATGTACTTCCTAAAAACAAAAAGCCAGAACAAGGTCTGACAGTGAACACTAAAGTAGAGTAGATATGTTGAGAGAGAGCTGATCCTGCAAGTGGCTGTCAATCTGCTCTGCATCCTTGGAGACTCACCTAGTTGTTCCCACGATCAGATTCATATAAGCACAATAATCTTGCCATTACAGAAATGCAGCACATTTCCTATAGAAAAAATGAGGGTAATCTGGGTCTACTGCATGCTTGTGGCTAGAGTCACCAGCTGTGTTTCTTTGCATAGCTGTGCATTAGCTCCACAATTAGGACGGTTATGCTGCTGGTCCAGCCTATCATCTTCAGCTGCAGTAACCAAGGGTTTGCAAGCACAAAGTTAATAATGAAATTCACAGCCAAAGAGTCTGCTGGTTATTTTCCCTCTTTATCTAAAAACATTTTCTTGAGCTTTACCAAGGAAGCACTATACAAGATATTTCTTTGAGTTCTCTCCTAGGAGACTGACTGTCTACTGGTTATCAGGTACAGCCAAGAAGAAGCATGCTCAGTTTTCCCACAATTGATATACATAACACAAGAAAGGATATGGTCCTTGCTCCAGGGAGTACATCCATTTCTTCTTTCACGTCTGAGGCACTGAGAAGCTTCATCAAAGACCAAGATACCAGAAAGAGCTTCTCTGCTTGATGAAACCCTTGCTCACCCACCATCACCAAGTGGCAGTGATGCTCTGGAAAAGTTGTTGCAGTAGCAAACTGAACAGAGACATGCCCACACAGAAACATTAAAACCTCCAAACATTTTAACACACATATGTTTTCGGAACATGGTCCCGGGTGACTTTGGTCCCTTTGATAAAGAGCTCAGAGATTTGAGGCCCACCAGTCAGAAGGTATGGATTCAGATAACAAGGAAGGAAGGAAGGACATGCAAAAAATCGGCCTTTGAGATCTGGTAGAGCTGCATGAGGGAAGCACCTTGGTTCTGGCTGTGTTCCACACAATCATTCTTATCCTTGGGAATGAAAAAGACTAGAAATTATATTTAATCATTGTTATTGAATTTTGTGTGACCTGAGTTTAACTCTTCCTGCCAAGTGACACTCCAAATGTGGCAGAGGTTTCTATGCCAATGAGCCCAAAATGGTAAGGCATTACATTCTTGATCTTCTCTGCTTATAAATATCAGAAAACATTATTTTCAAAAGACCATTGTCAAATAAACTTGCCAGTATTTAAAGAATCTCCCAGAGGCCTAAGCTTTAGGGAAATATTTTCAGCTTAACAAAAAATTGATCCCTTAATTTATGAACGATGATGTTGTGTTGTCTGAAAAAAGAAGCTGTGACCTAAACAGAATATTAACTTTCACACACCTCCACTAAAGGGGTAGAAAGGAAGCTATTAAACATAAAGGAATGAGGGACATTACCCAGACCCAATTCACTGACAACAGACACTTACCAAATACCAGGAAGCCTATATTTACCCTACCGCAAAGCCTCAAACTAGCAGAAAGATTTCTGCTATTTACTTCAGATTGCATTTAGAGGTTTAGCTTAGGTTAAGTAGCAGGGGGAATCTCTCCACAAGCACCTGCCCTGCAGCTTCTAACAGGTAAAGAACTTGATGGAGACATGTCAAGATGTTCACAATATTGAGCATAATGCCTGAAGTTAAAAATTCTGGATACTGGCTTTGACTCAAAAGCTGTAGTCTAGGTTCCTGGAAAGCATTTTGTGTCTCAGTTTTCCTATAAAATGAAAATCCCACTCACCTCAGTTAATGTTAAATGACCTGATCCATCGACGCCCAATTTGAATCAAAGCTATTTGAAGTCATTGTTGGTCTTAAGCAGTCAAGATGCATACGTAAATCCTTGAGGTTCTCAACTGGAACATATTATAGAGAATAACAGTGCTATTTATTTCGCATATCATGAAAAATGTTTATTTATGTTTTCTAAGATTGCTTTCTAAAATAGTGTAGTCTAAAAAAAAAAAACAAGACAAAACAACAAAAGAAGGAGAGAAAGAGAGCTAAGGTGTTATTTTTGTCTAAGTTAAATCAAACAAAACTGATTTTTTTTATAAATTTGGAAAGCTAGATGAATTACTCTTTGGGTAAAGAGTAAAAATCTGCACAACTGACTATACCTCAAAGCCTTCTTCCCTGACATTCTCTGTAACTGCACTGTCAGCATCTAAGATTATTACAAGAGGCCTGGTAGAGTACATACCTCATCTTTACAGTAAGTTCCACATGGCCAAATGAAGATACATCATTTGTTTTTGTGGAGTTCTTTCTAAAATTATAGGCCATATATCCTGACACAAAAAACATTTCTCCACATTTGTTGCAGATAAGTTCATTAGGAACTCTTTCTGTATTTGTTTAAAATCACAGAATCACATAATTATTTGGGTTGGAGGGACCTTCAAAGGTCATCTAGTCCAATTCATTATTCACTGCAATATTGTAATTACTAATGAAGAGAATTAAGTCTCATAGACAGCCACTATAATAGAGTCTACTACTGGCCCTGTCTCTATTTTCAAATTCTCAGCAATGCAAGTGTTTGCTGTGTGGTTCTCTTTGCTTTCCCGTAAGAAAAAATGGAGCACAGCTCCATAATGTGTCCCTGTAAGCAGGGGGACTGGGAATTGTGATCACTTATTAGGTGTTCAGGTACAGTACGAAAGGGCATGAGGAATGAAAATCAAGGGCACAATGCTTCCTTAGCATTTTTCATCATTTTTTGAAATATTCTCTATTTTTAGTAACTTCAACTCTGTATGTGTCCTGTGTGCTTGTGAAAAACAGTTGTCTGATATTTCAGTTAAAAGCTAACAATGCATTGTGTCACAGGCGATACTCTTAACTGAGCCTCCTGTAATGTCAAGTAATAAGTCTAAAAAAATCGACTTCACTTTTGGATACAGCTCCCAGGAGTAAAGCTGCATATCGCAACACAACAAACACTAACATTATAATCTTTATTAATCTCACACAACTTTTTAAGAAATTATTCTAATGCATTAGCATCTCACATGGAGCACAGCTGTCAGAAGATGCAATGCACTGTGTCACTGCCAGCTGCTTCATTGGCAAATACATGTAGAGACTCTAACGGTAAAGTTCTCGATCAAAGACAAATTATGCAAATTTTTGACTGCAGAAGGGGCATTAGACATAGAGAACGGCATTCTGGAAAATACAAAAAGGCAGCACAAAAATATTGTTTGTGTCAAGCAGACCAAAAGATCAGAATGTTGCCTGAATGGTTGAGGCAAATGTAAGTGGCATTTCTGAATGAGTAACTTCTTGGAGAATTCCACAATTAGTGCTATTATCTATAATTTTAAACACATTGATATTTTTGCAGAAGTGTTCACATCTTGGGCTAGACCCTCAGCTATTGCAGAGGGACAGTGAATGGAAATCTGTAGCAGCATACTTGGCGGAAGCTGCTGCTGTGGAAATTCAGAATTGGTGGGAAGAGACCCAGGACAATGCTCTCTGAACCTTCTCCCTCCAATATCTGAACTCTCTGCCTGAGCTGTAGTGAAACCCCATATTTCCCTTGTGTCACCTCTATCCTCAACCTCAGGTTCCAGGTATGGTCATGCCCTGGAAGACTCTATATGGTCATGTCCTGGAAAGGTCTCCCTTCTCCTGCTCTCCACTGGTCACTTTGAACCAGGTGTATTCCAGTTGGGTGTCCCCTGGTCCCACCTCCCTTTAAAAGACCCCTGCAGAGCTTCCTCGGCCTCTTTCTCCTGGGTTAATCCAGCCACCTGGGTGTCTCCGGACTCCCTCCTTGGACCCTCATAACACAATACTGGATTTACAATAAAAGGCAATTATCCCAGAGAAGAGCCCTCTGTAGACTTTCATTCTTGCTGACGCCTTAACCCCACGCCTGGGGTAATTCTCATTTCCAGAGGAGCCAGCAGAAACAGGTCATCTGTGGTAGCAGGAACTCTGCACTTTGGGAGAGTTGCAAAACCATTGCAACTCGTCCCAGCAGGGATTTCACTCGCACATAAGACACTGTAGCAGCCTCGAGAGCTCTGGGTTAAGCGTCCTTAGAAATCTTCAAGGACTTTGATATCTTGGCAACCCCTGCAGTCCTTTGCCTGAATATATCTATCACCACTACTAGGTTTTCTTCAAATTATACATCCATAAGGATCAGCATATATGCTGTAAATCATAAAAACCACTCTTCCCAGCCACGATGTTCTTTTCAGAGCAGTGAGAGGGATTGGACACAGCTGGATATACAGCAGCAAAGTCTTCCCTCCATGCCCTTCTGGGCAGCCTCACTGCAGTATGCATGGTCACTGTGGTTTGGGACTATGTGACCATGAGAGATGACTTGTCCCTCACTGGACCAAGATAGTAGAGACACGTAACAATTCAGTAGGAAGAGAAACTCAGCTACCACTGTTCTAGCAGGACACTTTCTGCAGCATTAAAAGGCATGCTTGCGTGTTTAAACTTCATCACAGAATTTCAGCTCTAGAAATTATAATTATGAATATTTGTCCTTGAACTCCCAGCACCTATAAAGGTATTGATTCTTCCCATTTGTCTTCCAAGCTGCTGCCATACTCTTCTCATCTGCAGTAAAAAGATAAAAGTTAGGCTTTTCAAATCTTCTACCTGAAGAATGGTATGAAATTGTTGGTAGCAGCTAAGATGACCATCAGTATTTCTAACTTTTGAGGGTCATGACAGTCTGGTCTGTCACACAAATGTCATACATGAGGTCCAGGATGACCCCCTTTCTATCCCTTCCTAGTCACAGAGATCCTAGACAGGTTGAGTGCCACAAAAATCATCCATCTGGCACCGTTGGAGAAAATAACTTAATGAAGACACTGAAGGAATGGCAAGGTACCTATAACAGAGGAAATAATTATATTCCCGCTTGTGAAGAGCTTGCCTTTTCTTTAATGTGCCTAACAAGGGTTAGAAAAAGCAATTTTTCACACATCAAGAAGCATAGAAGAAATAGGGTAAACACTATGTGTTCAAAATGTAGGCTTAAAAAAGGCTAAAAATAACCAAAGGCCATGAAAACCTGTTGCATGCTGGCAGTCTGCCCACTTCTTGTAACATTGCTTGCAACTAGGCTTCAAAATACATGTGCAAAATGCCCACGTTTTCCCTCTCTTTCTTTAAAGTCTGTTATTCCATATGCAATAATTCCACCAAAACCCACAGACCACATGTCCTTATTAAAGCAGAGGGGGAATTGTTCTCATAATTAAACTACTATCCCATTTACTACTAACTGACTTTTAGGAATATTACTTTATTGTCATTAAAATAATTTGCACGCAGCAAAGGTTCCTTAGTTGTTTTAATTGAGATCAATCAAAGCGGATTTAATGAGACTCTGGAGATTGTTATTCAAAGTCTTTGAAAACTGAGCCTTTAGTAGGGCAGGGCCTTTATTTTGGCGTTAGACCACATATGCATTTAGCCCACAGCTCATACAACTGGATTTTCAATTCAGTTAATGCTTCCAAAGTTTCACTGGCTTTACCTTGTTTAGCTCACACTGCCACTATGGAAGATCTGCAAAAGAGTTTTCCAAACAACATCATAGACTTTATATCTACAGAAGGGTGTAAGTTCTTCAAAGGCAGAATACTTCTCAAAAGCATAATCCAATAGGACTAACACATAGCACATATCACTCCTGACCTTAAGCAGTAGCTCTGGAAAACCTATACTTTTTAGAACATTGAAATAATCCTGTGCTTATCCTTGCACATGGTATACAGAGCATCCAAACTGAAAACCAGGAACACTAATCTTCATAAAGAATTTCCCTTGCCTCTGAAGTCTACATTTTTACCCATAGCAGGGCTTTAACTAAGTCTGACAATACATTCTGACCATTGCAACCCCTAATTGTTCAATAGATATGCAGAAGTCTTTAAGCACAGAATTGTGTTTAATCTGCTATAATCCTCTAAAAAGACTACTTCTGGAGAATTTTCATACATTGGCATTCAGCTGAGGTATTATTAAGATGAGAGGTTAATTAAAGAAAATTGAAGGAGCTTTCTGAGATAGAAGAAGAAAAGAAACTCCACTTGTTTGCACCTGCTCAGGATGGCTTACAGAATTCTAGGAAGGTATGTTATTCTAATGTAACAGCACCAGATCTGACTCTTGCTTGCAAAGAATGGAATTAGTAACTGGAAAAGTGAAGACTGCTCCAGAAAATCCCCACTGTACACATGGGTCTTCCTGTCCTCTTTCTACTTTAACATGAAAGCCCAGCTATGGCCCAAGAAATATCTACTGTTGTCTGGGCAGACACAGACTTAAGAAGGTAGGACAAAATGGGCAATGTGAGAGGTTTGAGAGATAAAGCCAAAAAGAAAACGAGGGCAGAACAAAGACTACCTTGGAAAGGAGAGTCTGAAACCCAGGCACCAGCTATATGCAACATCTTCATGTCACACAGCCCAGGGCTCACCTTTGTTTCAGCATTCTCACTGAATGGCATATCAGTGTTAGAACTTAATCCGCTGAGGCCAAGGAAACCCATCCCCAGCTGACACAGAGGTACAAACAGATACAACATAGCAAAAACGTTTTAAGGAATTATGCAAGTAATGCAGTTAAGTCAGGTCAGGTCATTGGAAGCAAGGAATCATATTTTCATTGTTTTTTCAAGAAACTTGCTTAGGATTACAGAAGATAATATCAGGAGAAGGAGAAATTCTTCAGCAAGAACCTCTAAATATCTGAAAAAGAATCTTCAGTAAATGTTTTGAGTTGCCTTAACTTCATGATCTTCCATATCTGAAAAGGGAAATGGTAAAATACACATCACAAAACACCTGGACAAGCTATGAAGAACAGAGACTTTTCTAAAAATTCAGTATGTAGTCATTGCAGTTGCTGGATTCTCCTTAAATAAAAGGCAATTCTTCCTTCTCTTGCTCTTTCACTTCTTTTTTTTCTTTTTTGCAGTCTTTGTTTTTCTAAGTCTTTAAATGACCAGATGTAGCAACATTTCAGTTTCATTTGGAAGTGCCTAGTTTTTATTCAAAGTGCCTGTTTCTTGAGCAATTCCTGGATTTTTGCTTTGTAAATCGGTAAGGTGTTATCGTGGTTTTCTAACCCTCTCCTCTGTACTAAAATTTAGATGCTTTCTCCTTGGATTGGTTCAACATCTAGTTTAGTTTTGTTTTTCAATACTTCTATTTCAAAATTTCAACTAGACAGGGAGTCAGAAATCATTCCGTTTTCTCCCTGCATGGGTAAGAGGATGAGCCCAGTAAAAAAAAATTGAAGGAAGTAAATCTACTTCATTTGCAGCTGAGGTGTTTTACAGAATAGCAGTGAATGATAATATGAGGCTTCTTTTCAATAACTTTGTCCAAATAGAATTTTAAATTAGTCAGACTAGGTTTGAGTGAGAAAGCACAAAGAAAGTCTCTCGAGGAATATAGTGTGTTGGCCAGAAGAACGGATGCTTGAAGAAAGAGCTGGGATGTTGTGGAAAAACAGAAATATGAATGAGGGTTGAAGAAAGTTGTCCCATTTTCTGACCTCCCTGTGTCAAAGGTCAAGGTTAGATCCAAATTTGGATAGCACTAAGTCACATAAATTGAGCCAGCTGCAGTATTTCCAGGCCACCAGCAAACTTCATGGAATCACAGAATGACAGAATGTTCTAGTTTGGAAGGAACCTTAAAGATTCTTCTATCCTAACTCCCCTGCCATGGGCAGTGGTGTCTCAAGATCAGGTGGCTCAAACTCTCATTAAACCTCATTTTATAGGATGGGTTGGGGCACATCTCAAGTGTTGTTAGACTGAAATATACACTTGCTTTATTAATACAGACAGACAAAAGAGAAAGCAGAGACTGGGCAGAGTGATCAGAGACCTACTCAGCCTTAAGAGCAGTACAGTGTGCAGGGCTGTAACTATGAAAATGAGGGATATATCCACCTAAATTTGCCCTGTGCATCTCAGTCACTCACAGCTTTAGAAAATGGCACTTTCCGTACTGATTTCAATGTCACACTGAATGATCTCCAAAAAAATAATCTACTTAAGATCAAGAATGCTCAGTTTTTTGGAGTCATCTTTTTCCACAAGCCCAAAGGAAGCTTTTCTGTGGGGCATTGTCATGCTGAGCAAACACTATCTGGCTGGTGCAGAAGGGGTTCCCTTGACACCCACTGATGTGCAGCCATGTCAACATAGAGCTTTGTCCTGGAGGATGCACTCTATTTTAAGAAGAAGCAGTGAGTTAAGGCACTACACTAATACTCAGGAGAGCTGCAGTGGCATCTGTTTGTCTCCAGCTCCAGGAGATTGTGACTACCTTTGTCCAGAGGTCACTGGTCCTGAAGCAGGATCAGCAGAGGAGATGGCCTCAGAGTTCCTCAAGAATTTCAGCACAAGAACTGAGATAGACACCAGGCTGTTTCACCCACCAGCCAAAACAGCTGAGGGTTTAGAACTGAAAACTGACATGAATTAATCTTTTATTCAAAGCAGGTAACTCTACTTGAATCTACAAAAGCGGGGCTTTGTTCTGACTCTGATTTAAACTTCTACAAAGAAAAAGTAGTATTGCGAGTATATACAGAGTTTTCCAATGCCTGAGTCTTGGTCCATTTTCAGAAAGATTTGCTGTTTAATCTTCCAGACCAAACACGTGCTCAGTAAGATGGAAGTTCTGCAATCTGAGTTTTTAATAGCTTTTGAGAAGAGATAATCTTTTCCTCTGCAGACGTAAGAATTGACAGGTTGTACTTCCTAGCAGTTCAGCCCATCATCACCTGCAGCAATGTCACTGGATATGTAAGGAAACTTCAAAAACTGAGAAAGACTTTTTTAAAATACACTTTGGTTTTAAAAAACTTTTGATGTCACAAAAGTGTAGACTGCATTTAAAATTTTGTGGGAAGAGCAGATATTTGAATGTGTGTGATAGGGTCACCCTTATAAACTGCACCAAACTCCTCTTCACTAAAGTTCAAGGTTTGAACCACGACAAGCCAAAAGACTCACTAGTGGAATTTACTGAACTATTCAGTCTTTCAGCAAATAGTTTTATTAAAAAAAGCCAATGCAGACATCAGCAAAAACTCTGTTTAGAGCCTAGCCAAAAACTGTAGCTTGATTCTTTAAAATCCCATACTCAAGTCACATCTGTAATTGTACAGAAGGGAATTACACAGGCAGTATCAAAGGCCTCTTACTTGTGGTGACAGATATGGTCTTGGCTCAAGTTCTTTATAACATACTGAATTTCACTACATTGAGGCTACTGTATTCTACTAATTGCTCTTTCGTCCTAAGAAAAGGTAGAAAGAATGGTTTCTAAAAGACTAATTGATGCAAAAGAGTTTGAAAGCATAACACAAGAGAATTTTCCCCTATTTTTAAAACAAATAAACAACAAAAAACCCCTCCTCTTATCTCTGTTTCCATGCATTCAGCATGAGAAATTTCAACCTGGCTGCTCTGTTGGGGAGATATGTCCATAAGTGAGGAGATTCCTAAGCTGAAGCCCCTCAATGGCTGTAAAATTTACAGGAAAAGGCATCCAAACATTGCTGAAGCATCCTTCTCTTACTGACTTTGGCCTAGACCAAATGTGTGCATCCACAGTGTACATCCCTTAACACTGACTTCAGAAAGAAGTGGCACTGTTGGGTACCACTGTTGGAAGACACTTTGTGCACTGCATATATCCTGGGAAAGCCCAGATCATGGCTGCTAAGGCAGCATTCCTCTCACAGAAACCATCATCTGACAGACCTACTCTTCCCACTAAGTGCTGCATTGGCTCCAGACTACATGGCATACAACACCAAAGTGGGAAGCTCCAGGCCTTGGCTTGTGTGCACCAGTTTGGGCACAGAAAGCGCTGAAGCCCAGTGGTAAATACGGACATGGTGTCAGCTGCATGGGACCTGGGGAAGTTGAAGGCTGAGGGGCAGGCTGCTAGCAGAAATCCCAGCCGTAGCAGCCCTCACTCCCATGAATGACTGCAAACAGCATTCCTTCCTCAGGCATGGCCAGGGCTGATCTGTCTCCTCACTATGATAGGAAACCAGTCTCCTGTGAACTAGCAGGTCTAACTGGGGTGAGAGTGGAGTATGAGGAACAGCTAACAGTGCATATTTCTTTCCTTTCACCAAACCTGTTTCCTTCATTCACAGCCCTGCTGTAGCACTTTTATAGAAAACTGAGGTGTCAGCTAAACCTCATCCTTCAAACACTTAGCTCAGATATACAAGCCACTATACGATGTTTTGCTTGCGGCTGAAGAAAGCAATGATGCTGTTAACTAGTTTGTGCATCTGGTCTGAATAAAACAGTGTAAAACCCCATGGCATTTAGAACCAAAAACCAAAACTACTAGATGGAGAGGAGGGTCATTAGTACACCAGAGGGATGAAATAATAAACTGGTAATTACTGGACACTAGCAAATTTTGGAGGATTCAATATTTTTGACAAAAAATCATCCTTTACATCCTTGATCTCTATTGTATCTTCCTAATACAGTTGACTTCTTTCCCAAAGGGGACTTGCAGAAGCAGGGAATTGCTTAGTCAAGCTTTTTTAGCCCTCAGGGATGTATACTCAATTATATTTATAAACAACCTCTCAAGTTTAAGGGTAAATTCTTAACCAGACCTCACTGTTCAATGTAAACTAAATGTTGACTTCAGTATTCAATGTCAGCTAGTGTTAGCCAGCAAATACCCCTCATCTCCTGCCTTTCTCTTTCTCCTGCCTTTCCCTTTTTTCTCCAGCGCTACACAGATTACTGACCAACAAAAGAATTGACAAAGGAAATTGTCTGTCTGAGAGAAAACTTTTGTTTTTTCTCCAATACTGTGCCTTTATTTCCAAAGCTGACCTTAACAGGAATGTTGTAAAGAGGGGTGCACAAAAGCTACAAAACCACAGAGTTTTGGTCAGGTTTGAGATGGAAGACTGTCTCCACTAAAATCAGTAAGACATGTGACAATTATACTAGTGATTTTTACCTTTAGGACCATGCTTTACTCCTTAGTATCCATAGAATTTGATTGAATGCAGAGAATACAATCATATAAATAGACGAACAGCCTTTTAACTTAACCAATGTTTTACATAGGTTTCTGCATGAATGAACAGTCTCTGCCAAAATATACTTTAGACTTCTATTTATAAAGCATTTATTTGACAAATACATTAGTACAAACATGTACCAATAACAGTAAGTTACTGTGTTTCAAACTAAAAAGAGAAGGGGAAGGTCTTACTGAAGTTGAAATATAAAAAACAAATTAAATATTTTTACCCAAATTGATGACCTGTCTTTTCTGTATTACTGTGTTCAGCCCACATTTTCTCATTCCCAGTCTTCATTCAATCCATAGAAGTAACCCTCTGGAGCCTCATTCCTCTCAATTCTGAACCTCTCTCCTGAAAATTTTTAAAACCTTCCTCTTTGCAGGAGTCTGTCACAGTGAATCTTCCTTGGCCTTGTCGGTACCAGACAGGGCCATGAAATTCCCACGTATGTGAATTTGCAGCCCTGCATTTGGATGTCATCATGCAATATTCTGATTTGCAGAGGTGCTGAGCATCTGGCATCCCCACCCAGGTGGTGCCAGGTGTTAAGGATTTTAGGTGACAACATCACACCAACAGAGACCTGAAAATAAGATCAGATTCGGTTTTTTTAACAGTGTGTACATTTCAAACCATATTCTGTCATTGTGCTTCAAAACTAGAAAACTTCAGTTATCTTGATTTCAAACAGTAGCCAAAGAGCTTCTTACCTTGCAGGCCAAGTGTCCAACACATAGTCCTGCAACGAATTAATGTCTAGGTGGATCTTTGCACTCTCACAGAGCCTCACTGAAATAAATCGTTTTCTCTCCATTCAGAGTTTATCAGAGGATCAAAACATCATCATTTATGAACAATTAAATAGATATACTATGAGCAAGCAAAGCATAAATCCTGCCAGTGTCACAAACCCTGTCAAGTGGAGTGTTGATTGCATTTAAAAATTAGATGCAAGCACACATTACTGTCAAACAGCAATGCCTGCTTTAATTCTCTCAGCGTGTTGTAGGATGCCCTCTATCCTATCCAGCATTCAGCCAGGTCCCAGCAACACAACAGTATATTCACTGCTCTCTCATTTTGCTAGGCTGAGCTCAAGCAAGCAGAAACTTGAAACTAGAAAGTTCATCCCTTTCTGAGCCTGTTTTATAACAGATGTTTACAATCAGCTTTTCCCGGTAAGCACAAATGAAGGATGATGTTTAAATTCTTATCATCCTCTAGATAACATCTCATGTAAACAGAAGTAAATTGTATATAAGAAATGTCTTTAAATGTATTTAAAGGCATGAACTCTATTTCAGCATTCCTCTCTGAAACCAAGACCATGATTTCTTGAACATCCACAGTTCAAGGGGCCCCAAGCTTCTCCTGCTGTATTAACCAAACGAGTTCTTGCTAAGAACACTGCCAAACACTGGAGACAGCAAGATATGGAGCAAGTACATCAACCTTCATAAACAAAGTAATTACAAGAATAATTATTCATACTGGCTTTGCACAATATAATTTGACACTATAATGAGTACAATCCCTCTTCACTCCCTATAGCAGCAAACAGTCTTGAAATCAGAAGGCCTGTGTTACATGCATATGACTAATGAGCATGCAATTCTCAGTCTTACTAAAACAGGATACTAGTATATTGAAAAGCATCTTTCTGAAAGATGGAAGGTGGAAGGAGCTGGACAGGAATGTTCGCTAAAATAACAAACTTTTAATAATGGCAAGAGTCAACATAGTTGACACCTGCTACATCATTTACAGTTTAACAGTAAGAGAAACTGTTTGTTTAGGAAATTAAACATAACACTACTCACTGGAAAGAAATGCATTTCTTTGCTAATGCTTATAACTTCCTGATGGTTACATTGCTGAAGCATTTGCTTACTTTGGAAGAAATTTGCCCCTTCCCCATGAGAAAAGTACTTCTCACAATTTTTGCCCTGACCAGGGGGAGCTCAAAGTTCAGGGCACTATCCAGAATATTTTTCTAGGAAAAGCCAAACAGTATTCTGTCTGCTAGCTTAAAACTTTATTTTCCCTGTCTTTTTGTTCTCATCTGTTCACTCCAGTTTCCTTTAAGGGAATGTGGATTAAAAAAATAGGAAGTTAAAATTTTTGGATATCCTTTACCGAATCCTGCAAAGTTGCAACTGTACATGAGAGAGAGAGAGGTAGGTCTGTGGCAGCAGAAACTCTTTTCCACTTTTGTCAGAACATTAAATGTTGACTGCTTCAAATTGCTTTAAGGTATATAGGAAACTGGCAAATTTATTTTCTCACTGGAGTCAAGCAATGTAAAACCCAGACAAAAGGTATGGTAAAAAGAGACTGGGGAACTTCTAAGCTCTTTTTTTTCAGCTTTTGTTAACAGCTTTTTATCCTGATTTGTAATAATGGTCTGGCTAACACTTTGAAATGTCTTGTGTTAGTCAAAGAATACATGCTGACAACACACATGTGAGCCTTCTTCTGGGTCAGGAGATCCTTCAGCTGAAGCAGCACTGAGCAGAGCAACTATTTCTGATGCTTATTAGGAAAGAAAACAACCACAGAGTCTCTTCTTAAAATCAGAGATATAGGTTGAGTAGAAAAGATCAGCTCTTTTTAAAAGCCAGGAAAGTTGAAAAAGTAAATTTAAAAGCTCTTTTATGGGTTATCTTTCACTCCACCACAAAATAATATAATAATTGTAGATTAAATCTTGTGTTTCATGTTCAAAACAATTTAATATTTACTAGTCAGATTTCACTGTATAAGCTCATTTCAGTGCATGGTTGCTCTTAAACACATAAAAAATCACTTCACTGGAAAATGTTTGTTTTGGAGCAAAAAGAATGTAGGTTGATGAAGTGACATGTTGATAACACAGCATGATAAAATAAACATATCTGTAATCCTCCTTTGTGTTCCTGAACCATGGATGGATCTCTTCTCCTTTAGAATAGGAAGGGTCTTGTGTTAATTCAACACAAATATGTAGTATATCAGTTTGAAAAAAACCCAAAGCACTTGTTAATAGGATATCCAGTTTAAGTGTTACATGGACTAATCATCCCAACCATTCTGCCCTTAAAAAAACATTCAACAAGGTACTTGCATGGTACATGTGTTTCTCTCTTGCAAAATCATTGCTAGGTTGAGGGAGTCACCATATTCAATTAATTATTTCTATAGTAGCCCTGGAAGTTTGAGAAAAATAAGCAGGAGGGCAAACCTAAACATAGGCAGAAAAACACTTGTATTTCACTTCCAGCAATGTTATTAATCATTGCATCTTGATTCAGTTTCCTGGGACTGGAACCTTCAGTTCCTATTAAAGAAAGAGTCCTCCCATTGTTTTGAATCACACCCAGTTTGGGTAATGGATGTACCTAATCCTCCCCAGGACTGTGGTCTATCTCTTAGGACATTTGACTAGTTGGAATATACACATCTAGTGAAACGTCTTCCTAGAAAGTCTTACAAAGTTTTAGAAGTCTAAACATGCTACATGACTTACCTTGCCCAAAGACGAAACAGTGAGAAGTCACATTATGTAGTCTGAGCTACTAAAACTACTCTGTGATTAGCACAGCCAGAGACTGCTGGAGTTGAACAAACTGCACTGAGACCTACTCTCACCAGGCACCCAGTCAAGTATAATTTCGGTGTGTCCCAGACAATTCCATGAAAGACAGATAACCATGAAACATCAAGCACATCTCCCATATCTTAATATACTTTAATTGCTTTAGTGAAAACTAGCAGTTTTCTCTGTGTGACTGCACATATATGACTTCCTTCCGCTGTTTCTACCACACTGATTATTCACCATTTTCTCCAGAGGTAGAAGCAAAGTTTTGGTAAGAGTGACAAAAAAACAGTGTTACAACCTCTGGGGTAACTCAGTGTACTGAGTCTTTCAGGAGTAAAAAAGTTCAAATCCTGTGTTTCTTCTGACAGACACTAAAGCCCCGCAAGACAGCCAGAAAAAATAACAAGGAAAGTCTCCATTAATCTTTTTCAGTGCATCAGGCTTTTTTTTAATAAATGTTTTGCCCCAGACAAGCTTTTAAGTTCTTAAAAAAAAAAAAATCCGCCTCCTGTAAGACTTAACAATATTTGTTCTAAGCTTTGTGCGTGCCAAAAAAAGACCCAACTGAAATTAAAACCATAAATGGTGTTCTCATCTAGACATTAAGCAGGCAGCATTAGTTTGAACTTTAATCCTATATTAATGAAATACTGAAAGAAAGAACAAGCCAACAGTGAATAAAATAATTACAAATAAATATTTGGCAGGCTCATAGAAGACAATTAGGGACACATGTATGCTAATATAGGACACACTCCTGTGTAAAAAATTGTCTGTTAATAGTAGTCCATGGGCAACACAGAGACAAACCTCAGAGTTGCCAGAAGCTGCCAATACAACTACTATTCAATATATGGTGTAGTCATATCAGTACTTCGACAGGCTCAGCAAGAAGATCCTTTGATTCCATCAGCCTACATGAACAACTGTCTCTCTTCCCAAACCACTCTTGTGGTTAAACACGAGTCTGATACAATGGCTAGTGGGTATTCTACAAAGTCATTGCTGTCTGTTTCCTGAAATATTAGAATTTTTAGCATGCAGGATAATTTTTAAAATATTACTACTTTGCTTTCATGGAAATGGGAAAGGCTACTGGAAATGACACATCCAATTCATGGAGTTTGGATCTGAGCCTGGTCTTGGAGAAATGCAAAGTTCCTGGAGTCTCCAGCAGTCTTTGACTTACAGGGCAGAGCTTCAGAAAGGCAGCTGAACAGGGTAGTAATTGTCTGCTCTTCTTTCCTTGAGAGCTTCATAGCAGTTCCAGAAGGGACAGCTGCGTTCCGCACCAACAGAGAAATCTATTCAATGCAAAGATTCGCTATTTACCTCCATGCATGACATTTTTAGTTCATTAAGGCTTAAAAAGGGAGAAAAGAAATACAGCAGCAACTTTTTACTCATCTATGGGAAATGTATTGAAGAAAATACAAAATTTGTAAAATCAGGGTACACCAATACCTGAGCTGTGTTTTTAAGCAGCTGACATGTTCCTGCCTTGAGGAGGAATACTGAATAGGGGCAGCTGCTAAGCTACTTTGTTCAAGTGGCATCTCAATATCTTCACTGAATCTCCTGTTCAAGAGTTTTATGTAGCACAACATACATTTCTTACAGAGTTTATTGGAGAAATCCAATTTTTTTAAAGAAAGTAGTTGGAATGTTGCCAGTTTTAGTAATCCAGTTCATTCTGGCACACAATTACTTTCCCCTAAAATGGACAATAACAAATACTATCCATTCTAATACTAACATTTATTACTTTAAAAAAAAAAGTTGACACAGCCTTTTCATTAATAACAAAAAATCCTGAGTAAGCACTCTACCACAGTCTATGTTTAATGATTCTGAAGGCTACTTAATAAATCCTGTGAACTGATGCATTTGGTTGCTCTCTTGCTCAAAGTTACAATTAAAAAAAAACATTAAGAACACCAAAGAGTGAACCAAACTTAATAGTAGTAAATTGTCTTAACGGGTTGTCTTTTCACCCCCTTCCAGATGAATCTACATACATACATGAGATATTTCAAGCATGAACTCTACAAGGGCATATCAAGTTCACATCTCTGCCCATAACTTGTCTGGTGCAATGGTAAAGCAATTTGTTCCATGTCAGTAACAGCATTCGTGGCATTGTGCTGATCAGGGAGCCTAGGATGTGATTTATTCCTAGAGCAGCTGAAGATTAAATTCCAGCTGTGTTACATTCTCTTAGTTAAACCAGCTGTAAATTAAACCAGCCAAATCTCTACAAAAGGCAGAGAGAGATTGAAAAGAAGAAAAAGGAAAGCATCTCCAGAGATGTAGTATGTCTCAAGCTCCAGGGCACTTGTCAAAAGGTTTGGCTTAGTTAATGGTCTTCTGTGTGACAAGGAACATATGGCTTTCACACTTAAAAAAGTCCTTGAAAAAACATCTCTGAGAAGGGAACACTAAATCTCAAGCAGCAACATGTGGTGAAGGGCAAAAGGAGACAAGGACAATATCTTACCTGGCAAGAGCTAAAACAATGCCAAAAATTCTTACTGGATCTGGAAACTGAAAATTACAGCTCATGGAAACAAAATGTTTTTGCAGTGGGCCATGCACTCCTATATGGGGAGAAATTCTTCCAAGAGTCATATGGTTGGCAGAATGAAAAAACCCTTACCCCCTACGGTGGGTTTCCACACCTTCCCAATCTGGTGAATCTGGTTAAAAAGGACCCCCAGGCACAAAATGGATGCCTGTTTAGTAAAAATATCTGGCCACATTGACTTTAGGAGCTGGTAAATATAAGCCAGAATTACTAGTTGTCAACTGTCCACAGAGAATCTGCAAACAGACTTGGGCAGGAACCGGTCTCCACCTCCTAATCTGACATTAGAAAGGGGGAGCATAGCCAGTAAGAAGATTTTAGTTCAAAGTCAGTCCTAAGAAAACACATCACTGAAACACACACAACTCAATAACCAGTATTTGAACATACTGGAAATTACCCTCTTTGGTGTTTTTCCCTCAAAGAAACAGATCAACTAGCACTTCTGAAAGCAAAAAGCATTGCTAAAACAATGCACTTGAACTTCATCATCAGAAAAGGCTTAAGATGCAGTGGATCTCACCACCCTAACAAAGTTTTAGTGACAGCTCAGTGAAAAAACTTTTCGTAGTCTTCAGCAAAACGTAACAGATTCCCTTTTTTGGGTTTGCCATTCAGTAAATATTGCTAGCCAATCTGTCTCCCATATACACATATTCCTTCACAAAACCACAAATTTCTGCTTGATCAATAACATTGTACACAGCAAAATAGTAACTCACAAACCAATGCAAGAGTAAAACCAGTCTGTTTCAGACATACATCAGAAAAGAAAGGTCAGCCCTGATCAACTTCAGAAAGAAACAGGGAACAGCAAGCAGAGCTGGCAGGTAGAGGGGGTTGTGGCAAGCCCAGCTAGTTGTGCTGTGAAACTCCTTGTCACAGGGCAATATGGGCCATAATATTTCATGTCCATCTAAGGCAAATCTGTGCAGGTTAATGGAGAAAAAATCCACTGAGCTACAAAGTATACAGAGACCACTTCTGTCTCAGCAAGATGTGAATGAGAAAGACCAAAGGCTTGGACAGAACAGACAGTGGGAAGAGGAACAAGGCCAAAATCTGTAGTTGCCTATCTCTTTCCACCTTTTTTCCTCAACCTCCACTTTTGGCACTGTGGGAGGTGGAAACACTGAGGACGGAAACACTTCACAGAACAAATGCAGATTCATTGCACTTTTGCAGAAAATTTATTTGCAGTCTTCAAGATGAGAATAAAAACAGCTCCTGATAATGACATTAATAACAGGGGTTTAGTTCCTTTTTTATTAGAGTCAGTGTTTGCTCTGTAGTAGAAAGATGAACTTCAGCCAGTGCCTTTACTGAATAAATCCTCTCATTTTTATGGAGACATTTTACATCTGGAGATGTAGCTGCAAAGTCATGTAAACATATTGTCCAGTTGTAGTACATTTCCAATGCAGTACTTAGGAACCTTTTCTACTCTCTGGGGGGGGGAAAAAAAAAAGTAAAAAATACAAACAAAAAACCCCAACCAACCAACCAAAACAAAACAAAACAAAAAACCAAAAACACCAACCAAAAAAAAACCACAGAAACAAAGAAACCCAAACAAACATGAGAGCAACTTCAATCAACTGCAGCTCTATTATTTAAAACATAGTTGCTTTTTGCAGTGTTTATCTGATTACCTTTATTTTCAAGTTATTTTTACAAAAATATCCATTGAAGTTAATCTTCAGCAAAACCAAACTATTAGCCTCCTCCAGCTAAAATGGAACTACAGAAAGGCACACTTTTGCACACCAACCTGAGTACCATTCCTTGTCTCTCACTGTTAAATTACCTCTCTGAAGAACATTTGCCAGAGCCAGAAACATTTGAGTAAAACTTCTCATAAACCTGAAGGATGCAGGAAGAAACTGCAAGAAAAGATTCCTGGAATGTCAACCCCATCCCACTCTGTGTTTTGTAGACTAGGCCAGACTGTAGCCGTGCTGCTGTGGACACGCTCTGCCGAGGGCTGGGGACAGGCCCGAGGGCGCACGGCGTCCTGCGCTGGCTTTCCCTGGTGGTACGGGGGCTGGCTGCCAAGCTGCAGCGCTTTTCCCCCAAGCAGGGTTCCAGCCGTGCCTGGCTGGACAGTGCCGGCTCCTCTGTTGAGCAGGTTTGCCCGTAGCCCGGTGGTCTTCGGCGGGGCGACAAGAACAAAGACCAAAGGAGGGGCCTTTGTCCAGTGATTTCAGCTCTTTATTGAGGGCAGGGCAGCAGGAGAGGGTCCAGGGAAGGATCCGGGAGCGGGAGCAGGAACAAAGGTCCAGGCGAGCTGAAGGGTCTGGAACAAAGAACCCAGCTCACCTATTGACAGGGATTTATATAGGGAAAGTCAGAGGGGATACAGCCAATGGGGGAACAGAAATTCCAATATAACCAATGGGTAACCGAGGATACAAGAACTTGCTAGAACATGACCACATATGGAACATTACATAACTGCGTAATAAACCAATGGAAACAATGTATGCAAACAGCAACCGAAAGGAATCATGAATTGGGTAACAGTGTCACCCTAGCCAGAGTAGCTGTCTCAGAGGGCAGTGTGCTGAGCTCTCTTCCACCAGTGTCGAGGCTTGCTTGCTGTAGCTTTAGCCATGCACACTGCCACACCAGACCTAGCAGTAAATAGACTTCAGTATTAGATAAGGGTAATATCTTTCCTGTAATAGATTCAAACAACCCCAATTTAGATAATGTTTAGGTAATTCAATGTGATTGCCTTAAGTATTTCTGATCTTTTCCAGATGGGTTTCACAGGCCAGGCTGTGAATAACAGGTACTGTGCAAATACATTGAAAAGTCCAGTCTCAAGCTTTCTCAGAGACAACCAAGAAATTGCCACTGAAAAGCTTTCTCTCCTGAAAATTTCTGCATGAAAACTCCAGTTGTCACTTTATCTTCTGAAGCCATTCTGTGACAGACCTTGAAATAATGTGTTTTACTTGATACTATGAATCTTGGTAGTCCAAGTAACATCTTCTGTAAAAGTACATCATTGGAAGGTTAAGCTCACAACACAGCATGGATTTCATCAACTGATGAACAAATCCAAACGAGGTTATAGAGCAGCTGCAACACTTGCTAGAGGCCTGCAGTGAACAAAGCAAGAATTCCCACAGAGAGGGCAGTGATTCCCACCTAACACTGGAACTAGGAAAAAATGTGAGAGAACAACATCTCTATGTAGTAATGAAAGAATAATGCAAATAAGCCTTCTTCCTCCTCCACCCTGCAGACCACAAAGTATTTTATTAGCTAATCAGCAAGACCTCCAATCAGTGGGAGCTGAGGAGTCAAAGCTGCAAAACTATGTTGCCAGCCTTCCTGGATGACTGAGCTTGACCGTTTAATAGAAAATGGAATTCTGACAAGAAGAAACCAGACACTGGTGGGTAAACAAGCTAAAGCCTGGCTAAATGCAAGGCTTTTTGGCTATGAATTCTGTCTTTCTTATCAGGTCCCTGGAAGCATTAATGCAACACAGTGGCAGGACGTCAGAAAATCATAAGCAGTCAAACCTTACCCAGTCATTATAACGCATTTTAACTTTGGCAACAGGGCGTGTGTTTTTTCTTCGTGGCAAATTTAGATTAAAAGATACTGGTCAAAGTCAGAAAGATGAATAATACTGAAACATTTTGTCTCACCAAGGTGCACAGGTTACAAGCTCCAAAGAAGACTTCATATATTGAGTGCTGATTTGTGAAACTACAACTGTGAAGTGGTTTCTTGCAATAACTTCCCAAATTGGAAGTGAAGCTAGGTCAGTCAAATTAATAACATAATGCACAAGCACTAGTTTTGCATTTTGTCCCAAAAAAGCAAGTCTGCTTTTTAAGCAGTGACCCTTAATATACTTCACCCCTAATATTCCTCTAGTTATAAATGTAATATTGACTCTATTCCTCAGGTGTTTCCATGAATAACTGCATATATTTTGAACAATTGCTAATTTGAATAATTACTAATTATACATTTTTTCTTTCAAATTATCTAAAGAATCCTAGGAAAGGACAAAAGAATTGAAGCAGAGAACATGCACAAAGTTGAGCACCAAAGAATGCAACTCAGTGAAAAACTCTTTACAGAATGTATGTTGAACAAAGTCATTCCAGAGAAATTAGAAACAGTTGCTAGAACACCTCTTCCCAGTGGAGAAATTAGTGATAATATTCATGGGAATATATTTCATTACATTCCTTCTGAATTTATATGTAATTCCTGATTCCTTTACAGATTTTTTGCAAAGTGACTGTTTCTGGCCTTTGGATGAGAGAATTCAATAATGACATCCCATAGGCAGCTAAAAATGTTGCTTGCAAGCTTTCCATCTTCTAAATGACCAGCCAAGTGCCTTGTGAATAGTTTCATTACTGGAACGATGCATCTCTGTTACTAATGGATGAAGAGCAGTCAATTGAGCCATGAATAATAACTACAAATCACAAGAGAAATTACAACCAGAGTAGTAATAAGATACTTGCAATTGTGCTTTCATGCTTTAAATTTCAACAGTTAAGCCAGATCAGGTATCCAAGTGAGAGGAAATAGGATCGTGGAATTCCAGAGATACCATAGGAAAGCACAGGAGGCATACTTGATATTCACAAGGAAAATTGGCAAGCAGTAGATTACTACTCTGAATTAGCAGAGACTGCACAGCTAATAGACAAACTGAAGGATGAGGATTATCCATTACAAACAAACAAACATACAAATAACACCAAACACAATAAGCCAAACAAAATATATCAGGGCTTCTGAAAGTCATCTCAATCAAGAATATTACTTTGGAGTATATTAAAACAAACACTACAGAGGGTAAAATGCAGTCACAGATAAGTGAGTATATCAATTTCAACTGTTTCTCTCAGACGATAACACATACAGTGGAAGAGAAAACACAAATACCTGAGATACCACTGAGACATACATGAAAAGACTCCGTATTTGCATCAGAGTCAGCATTCATTCAACTGTGTGTGACATTACACACTGCAAATCACATGGCCACAATAAGGTAGAAAAAGTCTTCACCATACTGCTGGTTGCATTTTCTGTCTTCAAGCCCTATGGAGCCCAGGGTAAGCATTCCCTTTCTCTAGCAGGGCACCCATCAGATTGCACAGGATGTCAGTAAACACTCATCAGTTCTTCTCAAAATTTCTTGCCTTTGGTAAACATGTTGGCTTCTCCAGGACAGGATCTAGAAGAAGGAGATACTGCCTTGTGAGAGCAGTGCATATTGGTTCAATTTGTTTCATCAACAGGCACAGGCTGCATGGGCAGAAACCACACTGTTGACATCAGCTGTAAAAGTCAGCTCAAAGCCTGTGCCACAAAGGAAGGGAGGCCCACTCAATGCAGCACCTTGTGAAGCTCTGCTTGTCTTGGCCAGTTGAGAAGATCATAGTCAGTGTGAGAGGAGATATACCTAGATCCTTGGAGCCTGATACTGTCCCTCATGGCAGGGAATGTAGGACTCCAACATTAGTGCAGTCTGGGCAGGCTGATGAACCCCAGACTATGCTGTGAGGAGCCAGGGTGGGACTCTCAGCACTGTGCACCTCCCGTGACTCCCATCACTGCCCTGCAGCTGGCATGTGTGCAGTTCAGTGCTGCAGATATTGTGACAGTGACTGAGCTTGGGTAAACATCTGGTCAGTGCACACCTCAGCCCAACCCTCTGAGGGACCGTGGGTTGTGCCTGACAGGACCAGAGAGGGAAAGAGAACAATCACTTTTGGTTGGACGTCAGTGGCTTGGTGATTATACTTCAGCTAAACCCTCAGGAAAATATTTTAAGCTATGATCAGTCTCTGTCCCTCCCATGATCCCCACCATCTCTTTCCACCCTACAAATCACACTGTATTTCTCAAGACACTCACAGCTGCGTTTCCCAAGGGACACGGTTCTCTTCAGCATGAGCTTCACAATGGATGTGCCTCCTCACTGTCTTCTTTCTCAGCATTCAGTTCCTCATGTACCTCAGTCTTCTTCCACCCTTCCCTGAAATTCACCCCAACACATTTTTGTAACTCTTTGGCTTTGATGTCCATAGTCTTCATGCCTTTAAGTGTTTGCTTCATCTTGCCTGACAAACCTACTGCATGAGCTAAGTCAGACCCAGGTGGACCTCCTCCTTTCTTCTTCAAGAGCTTGCTGTAAGGGGTTGCCCAGAAAGGACACAGTCTCCCTTCCAGCTTGGTGTCCCAGATGCCCATCGATATGTCAAACCATGTTATCCAGGCACCAACTCTGCTTTCCATTTTTCCCCCAGGTGGTGAGTAATGAATTTTGAGTTGCTCATTCTTCTTGTAATAACAGTCAGAGGCAGGCCTTAAGGACCATAATTCCAAAGCCTTTCCCCGTTTCTGTACATAAGCTTCTCTTATTGATTAGGAGAGGAAAATTTCCCTCACAGTGGTATGCTGCACTGTATTTCAGATACAGTACTGTTTATTCTTTACTGGAATGCATTTTAGTCTCCCATTTTAGTCCCAACAGAGCTAGTGTAAAGATTCCTGTGCCTGCTTGGGCTATGAGCTCCTGTTGTTTTCCTTTGCTTCACTAGGGATCAGTTTTCCCCCAGGAAATATAGCTGCCACATCACAAACTGAAGGCATAGACGAAAAAAATGAGAAGTTGGTTGTATGCAGAAGGTACATGTGGAAAAAGAGGGGGAAGCAATAGGGCCAGACTATGGAGAGGAAATCTCACCTTGTGATGTGGGAGATCACATGGTTAAGATGAAACTTTCTATGGTTTTCCTCAAAAAATCAGACAGGATCCACAGGTTATATGGGGAATATGCAGGGTATAGAGAACAAATGAGGAGATAGAAAACAGGGTATTACATTGGGAAAAGGATTACATCATGTCATTATGTTAATAGATCTACTGAGTATGCAATTAAAGGATGAAGAAATACATGGAGGGGATGGAGGAGGGGGCAGCCAAGGAGAGCAAAGATTTGATCCAAGGATGAGAAAAGGGTTAACAGAGTTGTCCCACAGAAAGCCAATATGCTTTCCTCAGTTTAAATGGACCCTGCAGGTTTGGGTTCTCCCAAAAAGCAGATGTCAGATTTTAAAATAACTCTCATTATTGTTTCAGGATCTTGTGGTTAAAAATGCCAATAAACAGGCACAGAGTAATGAAATGATGTGCCATGGGATGCATGGCTTGTCATCATTACCACTCAGAAGAGCGAATTCCAGTTCAGACCACAGTTCATTTCCAGTCTGATTGGTTTCAATCTTTACCCCCAACACACTTCATTCTTGCTAATGAGGAACCAATCTTTTTTTTTCACAGACCCAGAAAATTTCCCACAGAGGTCTTGCTTGCAGTGGAATAGAGGGTCTTTGTTCTTTGTCTAAGTTAAATGTCGTTAAAAATAAGCCAAACAGCTGCAACAACAGTTTCAACCAGTCATCCCAGAGAGTGGACCTCTCTGGTTATTTTCCAATGCTGTGTTAAAATCTCTCTATTGCTTCTTGTTTCTTTCTGTGGTTTTCTTCACTCTCTCTTTCTCATATAAGGAAACACCACAGAACAATCATCCACACAAAAAATATGCACATTACATGCATAATGTCTTATACTGTAAGTGTGATAACAAGTATTTCTAGGGTTTTTGAAAAAAAGCCAGGCCAACCTGCTACAGCCCCGTATGCTTTCAGCTTTTTTCTTAGTGCCTCTGTGCATCAGACATACATTTTGTTTTTTTCCAAATGCTCATGAGACATTTCTTTCCAAATGTTCCTCTGCAAAGCCTTCTGATGCTTAGCAGAAATGTCCACTGGTCCATCCCAAGGCAGATGCTGCTCTCTCTTTCACTCACCTGCTTACTCTGTATCACTACTTGAATTGAATTGCACAGTTAGTGAAACACAGGAGTCATTTTCGTTACATGCTGGAGGGAACTCCTAAGTTTCTTGAAGATGACCCTTGTTTCTGTAGTATGAAGAATGCCATGTGCTCTCCTTACACTTAATAATGATACTGAACAAGCGGTAGCACCAGAGGATACTTATTATTCAGAAAGAAACAGCAGTGCTTTTTTCTTAGTTTAACTAATGCTTGATCTAAGGAATCAACAAACCAGGCTTGTGTTTCATGGATACATTGTTTTTCTTTTTAAATAGCAAAAAAAGGTGGCATTTTTCCACTTGCTTATTCTGAGATCTCAAAGACCAGTACACACGGAAAGTACATACTCCATTGCAGCAGCTTTAGGCTTTTTCATGGATCAATCCAGAAAAGAAAATGTTTGAATTAGGAGCAATAATGGCTCCTTCTTGGCAAGTGAAAGAAAGCAAATATTATTTGGATGAGGTCCAAGCAAAGCATTCCCAGCACATGTTATTTTATCTGAGGTTAAAGGCCTAAAAACAAATATATATATACATATATATATATCCACCAGCTATAGCTTGTGAAGCTTGCCACCTACTGAGGAAAGCACAGCATAGCAATACCAGAAAAAAAAAAGAGGTGAAAAAATCTTTTAAATTCTGCGGAAGCTATTAGATGTTATAGACATATTTGCTCTTGTAGACTGGTCATAAAGGCTTCTGGACATCTCTAGACAGCTGCCAATGGAACAAATGAACAACAGAAATACTTCTCCTCCTCCTTGATACATAAAGGCTTAAAGACAGTGTTTTATCCTGAATCAGTCCTAGATTTTGTCTTACAAACCTAGAAATGACTGAAAATAATTACTCCCAACTTTTGCAGGAAACATCATTTCCTAGAGATCTGAGGTGTTGAGATGTCTTAAGTCACAGACTGCTAGGTGTAGCAGCATACTTGGCAGAAACTGTTGCTTTTGAGCTTCAGGACTGGTGAGAAGAAAGCCAAGGCAATGCCCTCAACCTTCTCCCTCCAATATCTGAACTCCCCGCCTGAGCTGTGGCGAAACCCCATATTTCTCTTGTGTTACCTGTATCCATACCTTAGGTCTCATATACGGCTATGCCCTGGGAAGCTCTCCCCTCCACTGGTCACTTTGAACTATGTAGTTTTCCCTTGGGTGTTTCCTGGTCCCACCTCTCTCTAAAAGGCCCGTGCAGGGCTTTCTCGCTCTCTTTCTTCTGGGTTACCCCAGCCGCCTGGATATCTCTGGACTTCCTCCCTGGACCCTCATAACGCAACACTGGATTTATAACAAATAGGCTGTTATTCCAGAGAAGAGCCCTCTGTGTAGCCTTTTATTCTCGTCGGCGCTAGAACACCACGCCTGGGGAAACTCTCATTTCTAGAGGAGCCAGCAGAAATAGGTCATCTGCGGTAGTTGGAACTCTGTCCTTTGGGAGAGTTGTAAAACCACTGCAACTCATCTCGGCAGGGATTTCACTCGCATAAAGGCACTGTTGCTACCTCAAGAGCACCGGGATAAGAGTCTTTTCTTTAGCTAGGTAATAAAAAGTCATGCAGTAGCCATTTCTAGAATTATATTGGTAATTTTCATTTACTTCAAAGGCCCATAAGAAGTAATGTTAAGGAACTAAATCTGTCTTTACAGCAGAAGCCACTGAGAAATACTACCTGGTAAAATTCAGAAATACTTTTCGTGTTTTGGAAAAATTTCTCAGAAGGTTTTAATGAGAAAAGCATAGCATATAACATAGTCTTGTTGCATGGCATAGGGTCCTAACACAGGATGTGGAGACATCATTGACCGTGACAGGTTTGCTTTCATTTTAAATTCACATAGGTAAAATATCTATAACATTAAAATGCTATTAATAACCCTAACGGAGCCATGAAGGAAAAAAAGATCAGAATGGAAAAGGTGCAGAAAACTCAGAGCCCATCTTGATGTTCCTTAGCATCTCGTCATGAGGGTGTACATAAAGCCTCATCAAAATAATACACCCCACCTGCAGATGAGTTTGCTGCCTGGCACAGCAAAGAACAACAGCTCCATAGCAGATTTCATCCTCCTCCTTTTGGAGCAGAAATCATCAACCCTGGGTGTTCCCAGGTGGGTGTTGCAGTTGAAGTGGTAGCTTCAGACAAAGTTTATTAAAAAAGCCCTGCTGCTGAATCACAAGGTGCCAAAAAGACCCCCTTGCTTTCTAAACTCCTCCTCAGAGATAGGAGTCTTGAGGCTGCTGGATCTCATTTTAGTCTCAGACTGTCAACAGTTTAAGTTTTCATAACTTTGTCCTGCAAGATTTAATGAGGGCAAATGAGATATATTTATAAAATATGAGTTATCTATTAAGAGAGAAGATCTGAATCAGAATTACTTACTACACAGTATAGAAGCTAAAAACACTAATTATCTATAACATAAAATGGCAAAGTGCACTATACCAAAGCTAGCTAAAGAAACATTAAGTAGAGGTTTTGATATATCTCACCACACTCATTGTTGTGTATACCTCTTCTGGAATAGTTCTTCCTCTTTATATCAATCTCTGACTAGTAACCATGAAGAGGCATCCCAATCCACGGGAGAAACTTCATACACTTCAAGTATGTGGAAGAATCTAACTGAACAAAAGTGTGCTGGACTTTTATACCATAAAGAACTTGGCTGCCAGTCATACGCCTTCAGGTCTGATCAGCAGCTTATCTGTCAAACCTTTCTTCAAAGGGACAGATGTGTGTATGAAGATGTTAAGCCAAGTTGGGCTTTTAGCATACCCAGCACCAAAAATTACCACTGACACTTCCAGTAGCTCACCACAAATAGCCTGCATTATTGTATTATTGTATTATTATAACTGTATTATTATTGTATTCCAGATCAAGCAGATAAACTTTTTTAGGGTGAAGCATTCTGCCCCAAGTGGGCACCTGTTTGAATTTGGAAATCAGAACTACCAGGGTTATCTTGCACCAAAAGCAATCACACCACAGCTATAGCAAATTAGTACCTCTGCCTGAGCATGTAATAGTGACCCCATAGCCATCTCAATGGAGTGAGTCAGCTGCGCTCACCTCCTGCAATAAACCTCTCTGTGTTAGTGCCTGTGCTGGAGCTACAGAGTAAGCATTAATAGGGGACAAGTGTTCTTGAAGCACACAGAAAGTCATAGTTCTAAGGTTGACGCTGTTACATGAAATTATGGCTAAGTGGAAGAATTATTATTTATTTTAAATAGATGTTTAAATAGCACATATATATATGCATACATATTTATATGTATGTATGTATGTATCTGCATAACTGTGTATATATACACAATACCAACTGATATAAAATAAATTTTGATAGAGATGTACATGAAATACATATACAACAAAGATGCTGAATAAGGTCCCAGATTCTGGTAAATGGGTAATGTCATTCAAAGTCATCACTTCTGACAGAAATAGTACTGCAGACTAATACCCACAAGGATAAATATGCAGATATATTTCATCCTATACAGATAGAAAATCTGTGTTTGGATGGTACAACCTAAAACTCAGAAATACTTCTTGACAGTAAAGTCCAGTTATTACTGCAAGGCTTCAGGAATGGCCTACCGTTCTCTACTCCAGTTACTGCACACACAGTGTACTTTTAGCTCCTCACAAAAGCTTAATTCACCACACACTGAGCTGGTGTCCACTGCTGTGAACTTCTGTGTCAGTGCTTTCAGAGCCCCACACTGGCACTGATCAAGGCTGCACAGGGCCCATGGGGGTTTGACACATGCAAGGCAAGAGTGCTCTGCTTCCCAGAGCAGCAGTGGAAAAGGGTAATTGCTAGTCTTCCAGTATAAAGGTTGAGAAAATGACTGATTGAGTGAATGGCTTCCTTTTTCAGGAGGCAAATTGAATCCCCTGCTGAGATGGTCCTGGTCAATCAAATTGTAATGCTACAGCAAAGCTGACATACTTAATTCATTCTGTGATGAAGAGAGCAGTGACTCCTGGAAAACTTGCCCTGAGAAAATCTTATAAAGCTGGCCCTCAATCTAAAAGCAATTACTTTTAAACATTGTTGTCAATGCAAGGCAATGAAATAGATTTGTACACTCTACACTTCTTTGGGTTTCTTTCTGGTGGGCTAAATTAAGTTAGGGGAGAAGATTTTGCTTTTTAAGTGCATTAAAATCTTTATTTACAATTGGAAGTTATTTGCCTCAGAATGTCCCATAAAATCAGCTGCATATCCATCTGGCCCTGGTGCTTTACTACCTAATATTTCTTGTGGATGTTTATTTCTTTCATGCCACACAGTTTCGCTAAGTCTCTTGGCACTTGTAGCAAGAGAAACAAGAGATACCCCCACTCTGGGTTCTGCTACGCTGCCCTCCATGGTGAGAGCACGCACAGCTCTTTTCTCAGTAGTCCCTGTTTTACACTCCTTTCTCATTTTCAACATCTATCTGGAATCCCCTAGCAGGAAAATTGCAGACTTTTTAAGTTTTGCAATGCATGTTTTCTCTTCTGTGGGTGGAGCAAGACATCAGTGTATCAGGAACCTTAAGTCCAGCACAGCATCAGGCTCAGTCTCTATGTGCTAGCCACAGTTGTGCTCCTGCTCTGCTCCCAAATGTGAATTGCACTAGATCCAAACATGCAATGCACAAGACTCAGAGAGGTCTGAAAACAGCTAACTTCCATCTGTCTCAACGACCCCCTCTGATGTCACTTCAGATACTGGTTTACCCTTTGCATCCTAAATGTCCAAAGAAGGTTGTCCAGTCCCATATAGCAGCTCCATGGTTTGGATCTGCCAGGCCCTGTACCTGCAGACCTCCATACCAAAGGGTCCTCTCAGGTGATATTTTGGCTGTCTTCCATGTCATGTACTCATGCACCTGCAGGCAATGCAGCCAAAAAGGCTGAGACCAGTTTATCAGTTTTTGGAACAACAAACCCATGACACCAGTTTTAAATGTTTTACCTTGGTGATATCAATAGGATTTTTTAGTTTCTGAATCTTGCTTTCTGCTTTTGAGACTACTGTTCCCTCTGTGAGTAACCTTTCTCTATAACCTGCAGATGTCTTTATTCAGTCCTCCAACTGATTCTCCAGCAATTAGAAGATTATCCTCAATAACACTGCGCACATTTCAGTTTCTGCTAATCTTATTACAGCTACAGCTATTTCTTTCATGGAAAATAACTCACAGCATATTGTATTCCCAATTTCAATTAACTTCTGTAAAGAGCAATCCCTTTTTTCTCTGTAATTTCAGTGTCCTTCTTTGTTGTTTGTGTTGTCAAGGGTGAGGTTAGCTCCTTGCAGCCCCTGCTCTCCCTGAGGAATAGTGTTTCCCTTCTGAGAAGTGCTGATCCAGTCATTTAAGTTATTCACTTGGAATAAGATAAAGATAGTAGAGGGGAAGCAAAAATCAAGAGGCTACAAAATCCCATGACAGGTGTTGTTTCAGAGTCCCCACCCAGGCGTCCTTGCCCAGTCACTGCGAGTCTGGGGCAACAGTAAGCCTGCAGTTTCTGCTCTTTTCATGTTGATCCTGCCTCTGCCCCAGTCAGGGAGAATGGGATGTTTTCCTTGGTATTGGTGAGGGAGCCCAGCCAGCACTCTCACAGCTCTGTCAGGAGACCAGCTGGTGGGTATTACGTGTTACCACCTACTCCAGCATCAGGAGCACCACTGGCAGCTCTCTCAGGACCTTGTTCTGATTTTGTTGGATTGGTCATCAAACTGTCCTAAAGCCCCCCTGGGGAGCTTCATTACTTTTAAAAACTTATTGTTCAACAGTTACACATTGTTAATTGTGTAGTGATACACTTTTATAAACTTTTAAATAAATTACTTAAATCTTTTCTGAAGTTGCCTTCCCAGGCAAGGTCTAATCTTTGGTAAAGATGCAACCATCCACATCCCCATGGCATGGAAGCGAGTCAACATCCATCACCCCTGATTTCTTTCTGATGACTTTTTGGTTGGAAGACATAGCAGTTTCAAAACTCAGATCAAACCTAGTTACTAATGAGCCCAATTTTAACATCTGCACCTGTCACTGAAAAAGTGCCACATCACACACCATGCCCTATCACATATTAAAAATAGTACTCACTGTACAGATTTTTTCAGTAGGAAAGTTTAAAGCTGTGATTTTCTTTACATTACCTGCCTTGTGATGTGAAGTGAATTAAGTGAATTTGTTACTAACAAAATCAGAGCAGGATAATGAGAAGTAAAAGAAGCCCTCAAAACATCTCCCCCCCACCCCC
>VZRZ01006592.1:0-16853 GCA_013398175.1 Climacteris rufus
ATCCTCGGGGCCGGGAGCTGCTCTGTTCCCCGGGGCCGGGAGCTGCTCCAGCCGGGCCCGCCGCTCCGGGGAAGGGAGCTCCAGGGACCCTTGGGGCCGGGAGCTGCTCCAGCCGGGCCTGCCGCTCCGGGGAAGGGAGCCCGAGGGACCCGCGGGGCCGGGAGCTGCTCTGTGCCCCGGGGCAGCTGCTCTGTGCCCCGCGGGGCTCGGGCACGGCTCTCCGGACACCCAGTGCTCCTTGTGCGGCATGGTAGGGCTGGGAGGGGCAGCGAGCTTGGCTAAAGCCCGGCTCTGCTCTGCGTCCAGAATCTGCCGAGGAGGAAAGGGTGCCTGGCTGACACGCCGGTTCCATTCTGGTTTTCATCATTTCGTGCTTCTTTCTGTCCCTATCCTTCCTGCTCTGCGGGTAATACTCAGTCCTAGGGTTTTCCTGCTGCCGAGGTGGATTTTGCCTTGCAGCATAAGGTCAGCTGCCTTGGCTTTTTGCTCTGGGGGAATCCCGGAATCACAGAATCGTGGAATCCCAGGCTGGATTGGGTTGGGAGGGACCTTAAAGCCCATTTCATTCCGGCCCTGCCATGGGAGGGACACCTGCCACTAGAGCAGCGCTGAGGCTTTCGGTGTGTTTGGCAATGGTAGGAGAGATCTCGATGGGAAAAACCGTGTCCCAAAGATCCCAGGCCAGAATTATTCCCTGAGCACGTGCAGATTTTGCAGAAGGGAGCCTCGTGTGTCTGTGAACCAAGCAGAGTTTGGCATCCGCGCTATGAATGGAAATTGGAGGCTGTCACTGCAGAGTGAGGCACTTCTCTGTGGAGCCTGGGAAAACCCTGCTGGAGTTCTGTGGGAATTGGGAATCCAGCTCCTGTGGGCTCCCGGGAAGGTGTTGGGCGGGCTGAGCTGTGGCTGCAGTGTGGTGCTGTGCCACCCGAGCATCCTCGTGGCACTGCCCAGTTCCCCGAGGAATTGCAGCCCTGGATTGGGGTGGAGAGGCAGGGAAATGGGGCGTGTGCCCGTGCAGGGGGAGCGGGGACGGTGCCCAGTGCCAGCGGCTGGGATCAGCATTCCAAAGGGTGGGTGGGCAGTGCAGACATTCGGTGTTTGACAGCAGTGACAGGAATGCCCTGGAACGCATTTTGGGGAGGGCTTGGAGGGGCTTTGTCGTGATTTCCGTGCGGGGCTGACTGAGCCGGTCTTGGCATGAGGGGAGATTGCAGACTGCAGACCTCAGAATTTTATTATTTTATTTTTAATGAGGTGGTGAAGACCACTGAGTTTCTGTAATGCTGGGGGAGCTTATGCAGGTGAGTGAAAACCTGCTTGGGAAGGAGCAGAGCACTGCAAGCCAGGTGGAAGGTGGAGCTCCTTCTGACTGAGATTTATTGCTGCTGTTGAGTCTTTACCCCACTTTTAATTGAAAGCCCTGCTGCAGAGGAGCTGGGTTTTCCAGCAAATCGTGGCCCATGGGAAGCTTCCTGAAACAGAACAATTCCTCCGTGGCCTGCAGAATAGGTACTTGCATTTCCTGAATGGTGGATATTCCTTGTAAATCGCTGGAGAAGTGATGCTGTGGTTTCACACGTGCGGGTTTGTCAGTGATGTGTGCTTTAAAAGCAGCCTCTCCCCCCGGTGTGTGCTCTGGAGGGGCAGGGCAGGATCCCAGAGTGGACAGGCAGCAGCTGTGTTATCTTTTATTGATGTGGAGTCATCCGAGCAGGAAAGGTGATAGTCCAGGTGCTGAGTTCAGGTGATAAGGGAATGGCCATTCTGTAGGAACTGCAGGTCACCCGCAGCACAAAATTCCCCAGGGAATGCTGAGGGTTTGTGGGAACAGCTCTTTTCCTTTCTCTGACAGGGCATCTCTGTTGAATTCCCAGTGATTTTTCAGGAGTTGCTGCGACTCAGAACGCTTTGAGTCAGGCTCACCTGTGGATTTGAGCTTGCTAACAGTGGCAGGAGGTTTCTGATGCTTGGCTGCCTTATTTTGAAAACTCTTGCATGAACACCTCAAGATCACAGGGGAGTGTGAGTGTCAGGAACTGAGCTTTTCCTGAATATTCTACTGGGAGAATCATCAGGTGTCTGCTCATCACTTGTGTTCAGAGAGAGATGGGGAGGGACAGCTGGAAAAAGCCCCTCTGTCAGGAAGATCTGTGTTCAACCGGCACTTTCGAAGTGGTGGCTGCTGGAAAATCACTTTAAAGCTTCAAAGCAGGCAGCAGCTCCTCGTGGAGGTGATGAAAACACGACTTTTCCACTTGCTGCTTCACCTTTGAAGCATCTTTACTTTAAACAAGCAGAGTTTTCACTCGGTGCAGTAATAATTCCACCAGAGTGTTTGGCTTTTCAGGACTATTTTGTTGTCTCAAATCGGTGCTTGGACTGCCCCTGTGAACCTTGCAGGGTTTTTTCAGCACACCAGCACGGCAGCTGGACTGGGAGCAGCTTTGCAAGTTCTTCCCTGAACAGCAGGGAATTCTTGACCATTTTTGATGGCTTAAAATTACTTTATTCAAAGCTGGAAGTAAAAGCACCCTAAGTTAGGTGCTGCTTGTTTAGTTCGTCCTCTGCATGGCTGAAGGAGAAGGAACTGCTGGTTGAAATCAAAACGTGGCTTTTCTGTAGGCAGAAACCACTGTAAAAGTGGCTATAAAATGAGGATTTAAGAATCCATACTTGTTAAAATGAATTTTTTTCCTGGAAGAGCAGGTGACAACTTTGCTTTTCCCCTCTCAGCGCTGTTTGTGACTGCGGAGCCTCATCCATTTTGCTCTGCTGTGCTTTTTAATGGTCCCCAGATAAATGAGGCACGCTTTCCCAGAGCATTTTTGGAGCCTGAGTGTGGGCTGAGCAGCGAGGAGAGCGTTCAAAGTTCTGTTCTCCTCCCCACCAGTGCTCTTCTCCCTCCTCCTCCAACTCCCTCCCTGGAAACTGCAATCCAAGCAGGATGACTAACGTGTTTACAGTGGGAAATCGCCCTTCTGCCAGCAGGTAAAGCGGCATCTCCAGCAATCCAGCCTCAATTCAATCGAGGAACAGCCCCAGAGGGCCTGTGATGAAATCCCGAGTGTCTCAGCTGTCCTTACAACACAGTGTGAGGGCTCAATCTCGTTCAGTCCATCGGTGACGTGGCTTTCCCTTCCCAAGGAGCCCTTTGGAGGGGTGGATTGTGGAAACTCGAATTGCACAGGACAATGCAGCCCTGTGATTCAGCCCGGGCAGCGCCTCCCCAGCTATTCACAGTGGGATAAACTGCTCCTGCTTATCTGGGAGCTGGCAACTTCGCCTGGAATGTCATCCAAACCGAGCTTGTTTTCATCAGCCAGGGGAGGAGGGTGTTGCCTTCCCATGGGAATTGTCGCGGTGCCCCTTCCCGGCCCTTTTTCCATGGAGTTTTTGTGAGGTGTGAGTCCCAGCCCAGGGGAAGGAGCATCCTTCCTATGGCATTCCCTTTGCATCCCGAATTTTCTTACAGCAAAGCGTGGCTGACCCCTGGCTGTGGGGTCCTGTGCTGCTCACATCTTGGCTGTTCCTGGCATTGCCTTGCTGCCCAAACCGAGCAGTTCTGGGATGTTCTGCTCCACCGGCATCTCCCCCACTTCTGTGCTTCCCAAATCCTGCCACCAAAATTCGGGAAGGAAAATAAAAACCCTCTAACATTATATTTGAAGTGATAGAAAACTAGGCAGTACTTTGTTCTGGCCATGGAAAATATTCTGTACACACATAACATTCATTCGATTTTCCCAAAACTTTATCCAGTACAAAATCCACAGGCATGAACTGTGTCCAAGTTTATTATTCCTCTGTATTCAGTTTTTCATTGGATTCAAATCTCTTCGCCTCTGATGTTAATGAGGTTTTCACTCTTTGATTGATTTATCAGTCTTTGCCACGCCAGGTGTCCCCAGGGGTGGGTGTTCGGTGATGTTCAGCGGTGATCGTTAATTATTCTGTTAATGGTCATTATCTCACGGGCAGCTCCCCGTGCTCCGTGTAACAATGCCTGAAAAAAACCTTAAAATTCCTTTTCCTTAAGCAAAGGCACGCCAAGCCTGACCAGAGAAATAAAGTCAAATTTTAAAATTGTGTCATTTGCAACAAACCCAGCCAAAGTTGGCTTTATCAGCATCAGACACCCTCTAATCCATCATGGATTTTGTTTCATTTTCTTTCCATCTCCTTGGTCGTGTACTGCAGCTCCCAGTGCTACACCTGGCTCTGTTAATGACATTTTATTTTGGTTTTTTATTTTTCTATAGGGCAATGTTAAAGCTTTACTAAAATCAGGAAAATTCCTGTGTGCATTCTCCTGTAAAGTTTGGGTTTGATTAACTTTATAGCAGCAGTTCAGGTGGTTGTGGGCAAGCTTGGTTCTTCCTTACCCAAGCCCCTCTGCAATTTTGAGCATTTCCAAGCAGAATTCTTCCTTCTGGAAGCTGAAATTGGTCTGACTGGTCTCTCAAATATTATACCGAATCACTGAAATCATGATAATTATCTGTGGCTTTCCTTTCATGGCTCTAAAAACCTTATTTGATCTGTTAAATGTATTTTCACTCCACGTTAAACACTTGTTTGATGTCTGGTGCTGCTTGGTCTTTTGGTGTTGGAGGAGCTGGAGTTTAAACTAAACATCATTTCAGCCTGGATTAAATATCAAAACTTGAAAGTCTTTATCCTTTAGTGAGAGAACTGCTGTAGACTTATCAAAATTCATGCCCTGTTGATCAGCTGGAGGCTTATTTGGGTCACGGAGTGAAGTCACCAGGCAGGCACTGATGCAAACTCATTCAGCAAAAAAAAAAAAAACACAACAACTTCTGGGGCTGCAGGGTTGGAAATCAACGTCAGGAGCTGCCCAGCTCTGCCCCCACCACCAGCACGGAGCTTTGCTGGGAGCAAAGTGGGGTTTTTTGGGAGTACAGTGGCAAACTGCAGCGTTTGGGCAGCTGGGGGTGGGGGAAGATGGCCTGTTTTGCTTTGAATAAACAAAAATAATGTGGGTTTTGCTGTAATTCCTGTAGTTTGGCATTCCTTGTTTTACAGTGCCACCTCCATGGCTGGCTGGAGCTGCTCACAGGGGCTCTCCTGGAGCTCCTGCACTTGTCTGGAACCCCAAAATAATGCACTTTGGAACAAAGAATGGGAAAATAAGAGGAGGGGGAATATCACAGCCTAGAAAAGATTGCAGCCAGCCCAAAACTTCATCTGGGAAAGCGTCTGAAAAGCGATTTAATTCTGGGAGCTTGAGGAAATCTGACAAAGAACGTATTGGAAATGATGAGAAAATGGATTTTAGATGCTGGGAGAGGAGCCTGAGGAGGCTTTTGGCAGTGCAGGAGGGAGCACAGGGGCAAACTGCAGCGTTTGGGCAGCTGGGGGTGGGGGAAGATGGCCTGTTTTGGACTGAATAAACAAAAATAATGTGGGTTTTGCTGTAATTCCTGTAGTTTGGCATTCCTTGTTTTACAGTGCCACCTCCATGGCTGGCTGGAGCTGCTCACAGGGGCTCTCCTGGAGCTCCTGCACTTGTCTGGAACCCCAAAATAATGCACTTTGGAACAAAGAATGGGAAAATAAGAGGAGGGGGAATATCACAGCCTAGAAAAGATTGCAGCCAGCCCAAAACTTCATCTGGGAAAGCGTCTGAAAAGCGATTTAATTCTGGGAGCTTGAGGAAATCTGACAAAGAACGTATTGGAAATGATGAGAAAATGGATTTTAGATGCTGGGAGAGGAGCTTCATGAGGCTTTTGGCAGAGCAGGAGGCTCCCAGCAGACGATGGCAGACCAGAGGCAGACTGAAATAATTCCGTGCGGGCGGACAGCAGGAGGTTGCAGAAACAGATGCCTGGGAGCATTTTTAAACCTGAGGATGCAGCACATTGGCTGAGCACTCAGGGGGTTATTTTTGCCCGTGGTTGGTTAGGAAAGCTTTGTGGTAGTTGAGTGTTGGAAGTGTTTAAATTGCTGTCGTTTGAAACTCCTTGTAATGAATTAAACGATGCTGAAGAGGCTGGGAAGCAGCTGTGGATCAGAGTTCAGCTGCTCTCCCTGCTACTCTGGTGAAATCCACTCCAGGGATGGAATTTTGGGAAGCTCTCTGTCCCAAGAATTAGATCCATAAAACACAGTTTGGCAGCACGGTTTTTGGTTTTGGTCTGGCCTTCTGTGCATCTTCAAGCAGCAGCAGCAGCAAATTCCTGGTGGCCTTTGGTGGGTAATTCCTGCCTGAGGTTTTCCAACCTGGATGTGCAGGGAGTTCACCTCTGGAGCAGCTTTTTGCAGGGAGCTTCATGGTTAGTGACATTTCCATGGAATCCTGGAATGGTTTGAAAGCTGGAAATTTGGATGGGAAGGGCTCTTAGAGCCCATCCAGTGCCACCCCTGCCATGGGCAGGGACACCTCCCACTATCCCATTGCTCCAAGCCTTGTCCAGCCTGGCCTTGGGCACTGCCAGGGATCCAGGGGCAGCCACAGCTTCTCTGGGAATTCCATCCCAGCCCCTCCCCACCCTCATGGGGACGAATTTCTCCCCAGTATCCCATCTGACCCTGCCCTCTGGCACTGGGGGCCATTCCCTGTGTCCTGTCCCTCCAACCCTTGTCCCAAGTCCCTCTCCAGCTCTCCTGGAGTCCCTTTAGGCCCTGGAAGGGGCTCTGAGCTCTCCCTGGATCCCTTCCCAGCTCTCCCAGTCTGGCCCCAGCCCTGGGAGCATCCAGGCAAGCCAGGAAATAAATGACATGGAAGAAATAAATATATATGAATATATATAAAGCCAGCCTGCTGGAGTTAGCAGAGTAAGAAATATTTCTGTAATTTGTAGCTGAAGATGTGCAGTTGAGACTGCACTTGTGCTGCCTGAAGGACTTTGGGGAATAAATAGGGAGCTCATTATTTATGGAGAGCTGGTTTTGGCTCAGCGTTTGCATGTGGCCAGACAGGTCCTGCAGCTCCTGCTCTCCTGCTGCCAGGCTGAGAAAGTGGGAGCTGAGCTCTGCCTGGGGAGCCTCCCCCTGCCCTGCTCAGGCCTGCCCTGGGGCACTGCTTTCCAGCCACCAGGGCCAGTCTGCACCTGGATTTGGGGAGCCTCTGGCTGGGCTCTTCCCTCCTGCTGGAAATTGGGAAGCTGGGCCTTGCCTGCTCTGGCTCTTCCCCATCACCTGCTCTGCTGGGTGCTGGCAAGCAAAAACCTCCAATTTTGATAAAGTGAGCAGAGCTCTTCTTGTTTGGTGTGTGAGCCATCCCCTCAGAAAGAGGAAGGGTTTATTGAAACTAAAATAAAGTGTAAATAGCTTTATAAAAGTGAAATCCAAGCATGTCCCAGGCGTCTGGAGGGCCTGCTGCAGATATTCCAATTATCCTGGTACAGATATTCCATAGGTTCACTTGGAACAAAGAGACTTTTTAGTGGTGCTTGGAGAGCTGTTCTTCTGTGTAGTTGCTCCAAAGCTGCTCTGAGAGAATGACACAGTCAGGATGCCACTCTCTGTGCTTCATTTTGCTGTCAGAAATGGGATCTTTGGTCCCTAAAAGCTAACCCAGCCAGTTGTGTTACATGGCACCCACCCTATGCATGGTCACCTCTGAATTTCCCCTTCCAGTGCCACCCCTGACCTTTGCATTTTTGGCAATATTGCAGTTTTATGCTGTTTGTGCCAGTTCTCTGTGCAGGAGGGTTGGGGATGATGCTTGAGCCCCTGGGTGAAACCACTGGGTGCTGTGAGAGTTTTTCTGCTTGCTGTCCAACGTGGGGCTAATTTAACAGTTTCATTTCTTTTAATAAGGTATTTGTGGGTATATTTCTTTTTTTTTGCTTCCAGAAACCAAATGGAGCCAGGCCAGTTCCCATCTCTGCCCAGTTTTCAGGGTGCTGGAGCTGGCAGAAGGCTCAGATATTGTATTGGTGGTTTCCTTGCAGTCTGAAATGGTTGGGATTTTAACTGTGACAGGGTTTTCAACACTTTGCTGCAGGTTCTGCAAGTGCTCAGCAGCAACTTCTGTTCTCACTGCGGGGTAAAAGATGGTTTTAAGCAAAGCTGCATGTTTGGGGTCTCAGGCTCCCAAAGCTCCTATTTTTAGCAGGCCCAGGATTGATTTGGTGACCCCAATCTTGAGCCATGTGGAGTAAAGGGAAAAAAAGAAATAAAAAAAGGTGGGTTTTGGCTTCTAGGAAGGGAATTAATTGGGAGAATGGGGGAAAAATGACAGGCCAGGCTGAGCATGCCCTGCCTGTGACAGGATGGATTTGTAATTCCCAGAGGGTTTTCCAAATACAACACTGTCCTCCTTTTGCAGAGTGGAGCAGAGCTCCTGCCTCTCCCCCAGGTGGAAAACTACTAAATAAAGCTTTTGGGCTGCCTGGTGGAAACGGGGATTTGCTCTCAGATGGCAATGGAAAAACCACCTTTGGTTTCGGTGGTTTTTTAGGTGGTTTAAGCCTCAGCAGCAAATTCCTGAGGGCTGGGAGGGGATCCCTGCTCGTTTGCCCCGTTCCTACATTCCTGCCACAGCCACCCCTGCTAAAGTTGGATAAATTTCTCTGGGGGATCAATTCCCCCAGTGCTTCTGCTGCTCTCTACCGAGGTATTTTAATAAACCTTTTAATGGTGCTGCAGAATTACTGCACAATTGAACTGATCAAGAGCACGGGAGACTCCTCAGCGCTGTCACCTTGCTGTGCTACAAAACAGAACCTTTTTACTCGAGTTAGGGGACGTGGCTCCAATTAGATTTTAACCAGAATAAGTCACCATTTCTATTCTCAAACACTGAGTAAACACAGTGTTGGTGGTGATGTGGAATTGTTTAAATTATGCTGAGCAAAGCTTTCTCTCAGTATTTTATTCCAACTCCCTTTACTGCCCGCTCGAGGAGTCCGAATCTGCTTGGCCTTTAATTGGATTGCTGCTTTTGCTGGGGAAGAGCTGGGAGCAGGGCAGCCTGCCCTGGGCTCTGCTGAGCTCAGAACCAAGCCCAGCTGGCATTTAGGGCACAAAAAGCACATTTCAGCGCGGGATTTGTGCGCAGCCTGGGGGCAGAGCGGGGAGCTGCCGTGGCTGCCCGGGGATTAGGGTGCGCTAATCTGGCCGGGGCTGAAGGGGAATTTCGTGTCAGAAAGCTGGGGTTTGAGGCTGGGGGGAGCTGCCCTGCAGAGGTTATTTCTGGCCCCCTAATCTGGGCAGTGTCACTAGGCCGTGCAGCTCGGGGAGGAGCCGGGGCAGGCAGGGCTGCGCTCCAGCCCGGCTCCCGCTGCTCTGGGGCTGCACAGACAACGGGGCAAACCAACCCAGAGTGCCCCAAACACACCTTGCAGCGCTGGGGCAGGGCAGAGGAAATCTGCTGCACAAACCCTGCCATCTCTGCTGCTTTTCCATCTTCTGTGCTTCTCCTGGGTGCCCTGAGCTGCTGGGGCTGTGTCCCTGGGGATGAAATAATGACAGCATCCCCCCTCTGCCACAGCAGGGCCAGCGTTTTACCCATTCAGCAGTTCAAACTCTGATTTATCTATAAAAACATAAATCCCTGTGCTAATGCCACTCCTTGTGCACACGAGAGGAATTATTGCTGCTGCTGGATGGCTTCTCCTCAGCCTCTGTTACATAATCCAGCCATTCTGCAAAGGGCATTGCTTTTGAAAGGTCGCTGCATTAAAATGTCCTTTTTCTCCCTCACGGATGAGATGGAGCAGCTCCTGCTTCTGCAGAATGCATAAAAGAGGGAAAAAAAAAGAACTTTGCCATTCAGGACCTGCTTCACTGATGCTGAAGAGAAATGGAATCAGTCTCCTTTCCCTGTTGGATCAGCAAAGGTCAAAGGGAAATTGGGGAGCACTGAAAACCTTTAGTTATTTAAAATCCCTCTAATTCCATTAGAAAATTAATCTGACACAAGATATTTTTTTGTTACCAGCATTTTACATGCTTTCAGTATCCTTAAAATGGAAATTGAATGGTCTTAAATGTTTTTGAGAGCTTGGGTTGCTGTGTGGCTTGGGAACACCAGACAAATGGAAATTGCTGTCTGCTCTGACTGTGCCGTGCTGCAGCTGAATCCCTGCCCACTGCTTGTTAACAACCCTTTTTTTGGCAATTTACAGGAGCCTTTCTGCTCCTGGGCCTTTCTGCTTTGGAGACATTCTTGTGTATTCCTTAGCTGCAACAATAATATTTCTGTAGCCCCTTAAAAAAAAAAAGGGATGAAAGCAATGACTGCTGGCTCAGTGAGTTTTTGCCTCCCAGCATGGATGGTTTGTAAGTCCTTTTGTCCCTTGGACGTGCCAGGGATGTGCATGAATGGGAAGAGCAGGAGGATAATGCCTTTAATCTTGGAAAAACCTCAGAGATGAGGCTACAAATTCTGCATGGCTCAGTGGTGGCTTCAGCCCAGCTTCCTGACAGCTCCAGCTCTTTGGGATATTCCATTTTCCATGGAATTACAGCCTCCAGCAAGGCTGGCTGTGCTGTCCTGTGCCAGCTTCACCTTCTGCTGGCACTGCCCTGCCCTGGGAAGGGTGTTCTCCGTTTCTCTGGAATGTCACTGGGGGTTCTGTGAGTTGTGGAGTTGCCTGTGAAGTTCCCCACACTTGGCTTTTGCAGGGATGTGATGGAAATGCCACCCAGCTAAATATAACTGGGATATTGTCTCCTGAGCTACCTCTGTGAGAGCTACAGCAGCTCTGGGCTGATATTCTTCCATATTTTCACTGAAATAGGGGGAAAAATGTGATTTTTAAGGCACTGAACTTGCTGCTGGTCTGGAATAATTGGCTCTGCACCACCTTTATTTATTTCCAGAGTGCTGACCCAGGTTTTGGAAGCAAAGGAGGGATTTTCCTGTGCATTGTGTACAGGTGAATGCTTTAATACCAGGTTTGCAGAGGATTCCCCACCCAGGCTGTCCAAAGCAGAGAGAATCACTTCAATAAATGTCTTTAAATTCCCAAGGCAGAGTCCTGGAGTTCTCTGGTTGCTGCTCCAAGGCCTGGGAGCAGATGGGCTTCAAGCAGGCAGCAGGCTGGGAGGAGGAAGGAGTGTAAATTGGAGCAGTGACAGGGATTCAGGGCAGCCTGGAGGGACAGGCACGTGCCCAAGGTGAGATTCCAGCATTCCCAGGGCTCTGTCACAGCCCTGCCTCAGCGTTCCAGTTCCCTCTAGCACAGAGCTGGGAGCTCTTCCCAGCTAAAAACTGGGAAAAACCAGAATTCCTGCGCTTCAAAAGGTGTCTGCAGGCAGCAGGAGACACCAGTCTGGAGCTTTAATTTATCATTTCTTGTTCTGAGCATTCTTCTCTTGCTGGATATTCCAGCCTTTCATCCATGCAGCAGTAGGATTGTAGGCACTGTCCACACATTGTGTGTTCTCATCCCAATATTTATAACAGGAATGATTTTGGGGTGCAAGGAATTCCCTGGAAGTGGGGAAGATGTGGCTGTGGCTTCTCTGCCCAGGGATGTTGCCATGGGCTGTGTTTTCTCGGGGAATTGTGGCTGCTCAGATCAGCTTTTGCACCATAAAATGAGTTGTGTTCCAAAGGCTCTGCGGTGTGGAGTTGAGCATCCCTTGTTTTATTCCAAGGAAATTTGGGTGGAAGCATCCAGGGGCTGTGTGGGAAGGAGGGATGAGGCTTGAGGGCCTCAGCCTGGCCTGAGGGGTTTGTTGGGGCAGGAATCCTTTCCAGCCTGAATTCCCTGAATTCCCTGTGTCCTTTCTCCATCCATCTGTACCAGGAATTATCCCTTAAATACCTATAATTCCCAGGATGGCCTCATTATATATATAATATTCCCAGAATGGCCTCATATGTAATATTCCCAGGATTCTCTGAATTATCCATCAGCAGAGAAATGCAATTGACTTGGCCCTAAATCTTCCTGCACATCAAGGTTTTGTGATGCCCAGAGAAATGAGGGAATGAGGCAGAATCCAGGGAATGTTGAATCCTCAGGTTTCCGTGCCTGCGGGCTGACCCTGTGCCCTGTCAGGAGCTCTCCAGGGAATGTTTTCCTGCAGGGTGAGGTGGCAGGAATTCAAGTCAGGGATGGGCTGGGCTTATCTGGTGTGCACCTCAGGGCTGCTTCAAATTATTCCAATTAACGCCCATTTTCTCCTTTCCTGCTCCCTGCTGAGAGAAGAATGGGAAAGCGTCAAACCCAAAATGGAAAATGGGGTGAAAAAAATGGAAAATGGCAGGGTGCTGCAGTGCCTTCCTGGAACTGAGGTGCTTCCCCCTCCTCCAGCTGCCACTTTTTGTATTTTTGACTCATTTCCGAGCCTTTGAGTGAAAGTGAGCGTTGGAAGGGAACAAAACATTCATTGGGTTGCCTTTTTTGCCGTCCCAAACGGAGTAAAAATGCAATTCTCTGACCGAGTAGTAGTGGGATTTCCACCCCAAATCTTACCCCTTAATCAACACCTTTCAGGGGAGAAGAGAGGTGTTAATTAGCCAGAGCAGCAATTAACGCATCCCAGTTGATGGGGTGGGCCTTTCTTGGATATTCTCACCAAATTGTAAATGTTGCCATAAATAAAAGTGAAAATCAGCTCGGGTGGGGGCAGAGCAAAGCCGGCTGAGAAGCTCTTGGTGGACCTTCCCTTTTCAGTCTGCATTTTTATTTATTTCTTTATTCATTTATTATATTTATTCATCTATTAATTTATTATATTTATTCATTTATTCATTTATTATATATATATTCTTTATTCTTTATTCTTTTATATATTTCTATATTCAGGCTGTGTAATCCAGAATTTAGGCAAAAAGGTTTGAAATCAACCCAGATATTTATTTTTGGTGGCAGAGCTTCAATGCCAGAGGCAGCACTGACATCTCCCCTGGAGCATTTTGGATACAGAACATTTAAAATTTCCTATTTCCAAAGATCATTTGGCTTTTTGCTCTTCCATGGAGGAAGGGCATTCCTGAGGGCAGGAATTTACAGAAGGGGATGTTAATAAGGAGAAATTCCTGCTGGATTTTGAGATGCAGGGAAGCAGAGGAAGGGCTGGTTTAGCTGGGCTTTATTCAGTGTGTAAATGTGGGGTTGATCAGAGCACAGAAATAAAATCTCCAGCACTTTGCTAGAGGCCTGGGAGCAGTGAAATCCGAATTTTTGGTGTGCTGGGGGGTCTGACATGATGGTCTGCACTGAGAATACAGCCAAACCCTAAAGCATGCAGCCCCACACTTCATTTAGTGTGGGTCCAGACTGAAAATCAGGTTTATTTTTGCACTTCAGCTGGGTAAACCCTCTCTCCTGAGCTTTGCACTGTATTTTCTGCTTGGATTAAAGTGGGATTCACCTCCATCAGCAGCCTCAGGATGGGCCAGGAGCTTTATCCTGCTCTTGGAGTTGTTCCCAAATTCCTGGCATGCAGCATCCCTGGAAATACATTGGTTTTCCCCAGTTTAGATCCTGATTTGTACATTTTTTTTTGTGTGTTAAACCTGTTTTTCCTTGGCTCTGAGGCTGGTTTCACATTTCCTTTCCTCACCTGGGGTTTTGAGGCCAAGCACAGCTTTGGTTTTTCAACCCCTTTTATTCACACCAGACTTTTGTTCTCCCTGCTTTGCTCCTCCAGGGCCATTATTACGAATTTGAGTTCCACAAGGGTGATTTAATCAATAGTACAATCATTTCTGCAGCTTTTACAGCCATTTTGGAGCTCTCAAGACCCTGTTTTTTCCCTAAAGGGGATTTAGTTTTCCTTCATACAACACAGATTTTAATAGAGTGTTTGCAAATGCGAGGAATCAATGAAATTCTGTGTGCAGAGCAGAATATTTCTCTAATTTCAGGGCATTAATCTTTCCTCATCTTCATCCACACACCTGGTGAATGAGACCAAATCTTGGATAAATAAACCCCTGCAGAAGGGATTTTGTGTTGCTGCCACTCGTTCTTCAGGCAGAAAACCATAAATAAATTACAAAATAAACAAATTGCTTGAAAACATCATAATTTGCTTGGCTAGCTACAGCTTCTGTGTTATTTTTCTTGCATTCTGGTGTGCCTGGAAGACTTGTGAGAAAGGTTAAACAGCAGATTTTCCCTTCTTCAATGCCTGATGGCAACGAGGAAAATAAAAAATATCCCAAAATATCCCAAACCTGGAGCAGCCTCCCCCTCAAACACCTTCTTCCTTTAGGGAGGAGCTGTGTGACAGAACAGTTCATGGCTGTGATGGAAAAAATTGGAATAAAACAGCTGATCGTGGATGAGAATGGAACATATCCCAGCTTGGCAGGGGTGTTTATTTTGTGCCTCCCATGAAGGATGCGCTGCAGGGCTGGGCTGTGGTGCTCATTCCCATGGATTTCTTGGGTTTTGCTGGATCTGGGGTGGTTCTGGCTTTGTGTTGGGATGTGGCAGTGCTTCCTGCAGGGAATGCAGAGCAGGGAATGCAGAGCGGGGAATGCAGGGCAGGGAATGCAGAGCGGGGAATGCAGGGCAGGGAATGCAGAGCGGGGAATGCAGGGCAGGGAATGCAGAGCGGGGAATGCAGGGCAGGGAATGCAGAGCGGGGAATGCAGGGCAGGGAATGCAGAGCGGGGAATGCAGGGCAGGGAATGCAGAGCGGGGAATGCAGGGCAGGGAATGCAGAGCGGGGAATGCAGGGCAGGGAATGCAGAGCGGGGAATGCAGGGCAGGGAATGCAGAGCGGGGAATGCAGGGCAGGGAATGCAGAGCGGGGAATGCAGGGCAGGGAATGCAGAGCGGGGAATGCAGGGCAGGGAATGCAGAGCGGGGAATGCAGGGCAGGGAATGCAGAGCGGGGAATGCAGGGCAGGGAATGCAGAGCGGGGAATGCAGGGCAGGGAATGCAGAGCGGGGAATGCAGGGCAGGGAATGCAGAGCGGGGAATGCAGGGCAGGGAATGCAGAGCGGGGAATGCAGGGCAGGGAATGCAGAGCGGGGAATGCAGGGCAGGGAATGCAGAGCGGGGAATGCAGGGCAGGGAATGCAGAGCGGGGAATGCAGGGCAGGGAATGCAGAGCGGGGAATGCAGGGCAGGGAATGCAGAGCGGGGAATGCAGGGCAGGGAATGCAGAGCGGGGAATGCAGGGCAGGGAATGCAGAGCGGGGAATGCAGGGCAGGGAATGCAGAGCGGGGAATGCAGGGCAGGGAATGCAGAGCGGGGAATGCAGGGCAGGGAATGCAGAGCGGGGAATGCAGGGCAGGGAATGCAGAGCGGGGAATGCAGGGCAGGGAATGCAGAGCGGGGAATGCAGGGCAGGGAATGCAGAGCGGGGAATGCAGGGCAGGGAATGCAGAGCGGGGAATGCAGGGCAGGGAATGCAGAGCGGGGAATGCAGGGCAGGGAATGCAGAGCGGGGAATGCAGGGCAGGGAATGCAGAGCGGGGAATGCAGGGCAGGGAATGCAGAGCGGGGAATGCAGGGCAGGGAATGCAGAGCGGGGAATGCAGGGCAGGGAATGCAGAGCGGGGAATGCAGGGCAGGGAATGCAGAGCGGGGAATGCAGGGCAGGGAATGCAGAGCGGGGAATGCAGGGCAGGGAATGCAGAGCGGGGAATGCAGGGCAGGGAATGCAGAGCGGGGAATGCAGGGCAGGGAATGCAGAGCGGGGAATGCAGGGCAGGGAATGCAGAGCGGGGAATGCAGGGCAGGGAATGCAGAGCGGGGAATGCAGGGCAGGGAATGCAGAGCGGGGAATGCAGGGCAGGGAATGCAGAGCGGGGAATGCAGGGCAGGGAATGCAGAGCGGGGAATGCAGGGCAGGGAATGCAGAGCGGGGAATGCAGGGCAGGGAATGCAGAGCGGGGAATGCAGGGCAGGGAATGCAGAGCGGGGAATGCAGGGCAGGGAATGCAGAGCGGGGAATGCAGGGCAGGGAATGCAGAGCAGGGCAGGCTCAGCTCAGACCCAGCTCAGCCCCAGGCCGGCCGGAGCTGTGGCCGGGCTGTGTTGGTGCCGTGCTGCCTGTTGGGTTTGGGGGCTGCAGCGCAGCCCAGGCAGCGCGGGGAGCAGCCCAAGAAAGGAGAGCTGGGCTCTGGCAGCTCGGAGGTGAGAGAAAGCAGCCCCAGGGCCCTGCTCTGGGCTTTGGACAATTATGGAAAGCACCGGCAGTGCCAGGCAGCAGCAGCACCTCCCCTCCCGGCCTCCTGGGATGCCACAGGGAGCACCCTCTCTAATCATTCCCCTTTTCCCCCCTTTTTCTTTGGTTTTTTTTAATATTCCTGCTGCATCCTGGCACATCCCAGCTCTCTGTGCATCCCCAGTGTGGGTGGAAGCATCACCTCAGCTCACTCTGCTACTTCTGAGTGACTGGAAATGCAAAATATTCACCCAGGGCTGCCCTTTGTAATTGAAAATTTTTATTCATTCATACATGGAGGCCATTTCTCATTCCTAACCTGGAATAGCTTTCCAAAGAGCGTTTTTATCTCACGGATCAAATGCAGTTTGGATTGTGCTGTGCTGATGAAGGTGGTGTTGCGTGGGAATGGCTCCTAATCCAGGACATTGTTTTCCCGAGAGGATTTCACCCTGATGGAAATGCAGGCTTTAGAACTTAAACTCGGGGAATATTTGCCAAAGAGACCTCTCACTGAGGTTGTCCGGCTTAATCTGTTTAAATTGTGTTGAGGCTTTGTAATGACAGCTTAGTGAGTCAGAGTCCTGCCCCAAAGCTTCTCACAGATTTTTATTCAAGTTATTTTATTCAGCTTATTTTATTCGACTTATTTTATTCGACTTATTTTATTCGACTTATTCAAATTATTTCCAGTCCTTGCTCACAACAATGTGTGGCCTCAGCAGATCATGGCTGTTCTAAAATAGACAAAATGGTCACTGGGGGTCCGTGCTGGGCATTGGGGTCAGTGCT
>VZRZ01006592.1:17675-91676 GCA_013398175.1 Climacteris rufus
GGGGGGGTCAGTGCTGGGCATTGGGCTGTGGGTGGTCACTGGGGGGGTCAGTGCTGGGCATTGGGGTGTGAGTGGTCACTGGGGGGGTCAGCGCTGGGCATTGGGGTGTGGAGCTGTGGGTGTGAGGACAGGGCTGGCACAGTGTGAGTTTCCTGAGGTGTGCCTGTCCCTGCCCACGCTGGGGGAGCCCCTGCCCCTGGGCACAGCACTGGGATGGGTTTTGCTGCATAATCCTGGCCAGCGTGTGCTGCTCCTGTCCTTTGGGAGGGGCCTGGGGCAGCGCTGCTCTCCAGAGAGATCTCTGGAGATGGGATTGGAGGGCAGTGTAGTGTGTGTGTGTGTGTGTGTGTGCGCCCTCAGCGTGGCTCTGGAGCGGGTGAGGATGGAAGGACTGCTGGCACCATGAGGATGTCAGCTCGCTCCTCACTGTGGGGCTGCTGGCACAACAGCCCCGGGGCCTGGCTGTGTCTGTCCCACTGAAATTCCCTCTCTCCTGGGGCTGGGGTCATCCAGCTGCTCCAGGAAAACAGGTCACTGGTGTCTTGGGCAATTCCCTGCCTCCCAATTCCCAAAGAGATGGAGGGGGAGGGCAGAGCAGAGCTCACAGACAGCACAAGCTTGGGTTTCAGCCCTTGTGCCCCTGTGGGTGGGTCAGGGAAGGAAAGCTGCTCAGAGAGCAGAGAGCTGGCCCAGAGCACCCAACCCTGACCCACCAGGGCTGAAATGGGCTGGGAATCATCGCTGTGGGTGTGAGGGGCTCCCAGGGACCTGGGAATCATCGCTGTGGGTGTGAGGGGCTCCCAGGGAGCTGGGAATCATCACTGTGGCTGTGAGGGGCTCCCAGGGAGCTGGGAATCATCGCTGTGGGTGTGAGGGGCTCCCAGGGAGGTGGAAATCATCGCTGTGGCTGTGAGGGGCTCCCAGGGAGGTGGAAATCATCACTGTGGGTGTGAGGGGCTCCCAGGAAGGTGGAAATCATCACTGTGGGTGTGAGGGGCTCCCAGGGACCTGGGAATCATCGCTGTGGGTGTGAGGGGCTCCCAGGGAGCTGGGAATCATCACTGTGGGTGTGAGGGGCTCCCAGGGAGCTGGGAATCATCGCTGTGGATGTGAGGGGCTCCCAGGTAGCTGGGAATCATCACTGTGGGTGTGAGGGGCTCCCAGGGACCTGGGAGTCATTGCTGTGGATGTGAGGGGCTCCCAGGAAGGTGGAAATCATCACTGTGGGTGTGAGGGGCTCCCAGGGACCTGGGAATCATCGCTCTGGGTGTGAGGGGCTCCCAGGAAGGTGGAAATCATCGCTCTGGGTGGGTGTGAGGGGCAGCTCCCAGGGCAGAGGATGGGCAGTGGCAGTGCCCTGCCCTGCAGCCTGGCCCTGCAGCCCCAGCGGTGGCACTGTGGGTGCCCCTGAAGCCGTGTCCCCCCGATGCCGTGTCTCTCACCATGTTCCCTGCCCCTCGTTGCTGTGTCGTGTGCGGGCTCTGTTGTTTTCTGCCGCTCTGTCACTGCGTTTCTGCTGCCCCTCCCTCCAGCTGGGTTTGTCAAGTCGCCCATGTCAGAAACTAAGCTCACGGGGGACGCCTTTGAACTGTACTGTGATGTGGTTGGGAACCCCACTCCAGAGATCCAGTGGTGGTACGCGGAGGTGAACCGCGCTGAGGCGTTCAAACAGCTGTGGGACGGCGCGCGGAAGCGCCGGGTCACCATTAACACTGCCTACGGGGCCAATGGGGTGAGTGTGCTGAGAATAACCCGCCTTACCTTGGAAGACTCTGGCACCTACGAGTGCAGGGCCAGCAACGACCCCAGGAGGAATGACTTGAGGCAAAACCCCTCCATAACGTGGATTCGAGCCCAGGCTACCATAAGCGTCCTGCAGAGTGAGTCCGGCCCCCAGTAGTGGCACTGTAGTGTTTAGAGGCAGTGTGGTGACCCTGCCCCGTGCCCCGCTGCCACCCCGTGCTGTGCCCTGCTCCTGGCCTCTCGTGCTCCCCCTGTGCCTCCCGAGTCTCCTCTCCGTGGCATCGGCAAAGCCCCGGGTCTGTGCTAGAGCTGCTGTGTCAGAACCCTCCCCCTGTTGGAGTCGCGTTTCTTCCCTCCCCCTTCACTTCTGTTTCCAGCCTCCCCGGCTCCTCCACCAGTGCCTTGCTCTGTGATTTCTCTGTTCTTCCCAGGTCTAACCGTTTTGTTTTTGGTTTCTTCTGTTCTCTTGGAGTTTCTGGGAATGCCTTCTCACGTGGTTGTGGTTGCACATGTGCCTCTGGATAAATCCTTCCCTTTCAGTTCCATGTGGCCTTTCATGTGGAGATTTTTCCATGAAGTCGTGGTGTTTCTTTTCCTTCCTGGAGCAGCAGCATGTTCCCAAGGAGCTCTGTGATGCAGCAGCACTGAGGTGATGCAGCTGTTCCCACTGCAGCCTGGGGAAGGAGGGGAGGGAACACCCTCCCCAGGGCTCATCCCCTGAGCTCTGACTCCATCCAGCAAAGCCCTCAGGAGCAGAGGCCGTGGCTGGCCCAGAATTGCTTTTTGTTCTGGGCTGTGCCTTGCCCAGAATTGCTTTTTGTTCTAGGCTGTGGCAAGGCTTTGCTGCCTTCACTTTGCTTTTCCCAGGTGAATTTGGGAATGAATATTGTCAGGTTCAACAGAGAAGGATTTTGGGCAAGCTGTAAAACTTGCCTTAGGAAATGTCTGATGGGTTACAGGTAGAGGGGATTAAATCTGCAACGTGGAGGTGCAGGAGAAGTTGGTTTTGGGTGATTTCTCAGTGTCCTCAGGTGGCAGAAGAGCAGAGCGAAGGTGTTGTCTTGCTCTTGTGCTCTGCATCAGTCAACCTGTGATGCCCCACTGGTATCAGATACCAACTCTGCATTTATGCCTTGGTTATTTATTTGGATACCTTGAAAAAACCCAAGGCAGCCTCTCCCTAAAGTGCTGCAGGGGCACTGCTGGATCAGAGACCTTCCCCCTGGAAATGGAAACAGCCTTGATACCCGTGGAAAAATGGGTGGTGACCCCAGGGGTGTGGATGGACTGAAGTGTTCCTGGCACAGCATCACTGAGCTGGAACCTGCTGGGTTTCAGCCCCAATCCTGCGCTCCTCCTCTGTCCTGTGAGGTCCCAGAGGCCGGGATTGTTGCATGAGCTGCAGCAGCAGGAGCCTGTAACCCTGGGAGCTGATCCTGCCTTGAGACAGAGCTGGACAATGCGTGTTCCTGGGGGTTTGTGGAGCCCTGGCTGGGTGCTGCAGAGTGGCCTGTGAGGGAAAAACCCTGTTCTGAGGGACAAACCTCTGAGGGACAAACCCTGTTCTGAGGGACAAACCTCTGAGGGACAAACCCTGTTCTGAGGGACAAACCCTGTTCTGAGGGACAAATCTCTGTTCTGAGGGACAAATCTCTGTTCTGAGGGACAAACCCTGTTCTGTGCCGGGCCAGGCCTTGGGAGGAGCTGCTCAGAAGATGTCTCTGTGTGCACAGGGGGTTTTCCTCTCAGGTTTTTGGCACTGACCTGCCCCAGGGATTGGAGATCAGCCTCTCCTGTCTGCCACTAACGTGCCCTGTTGTCTCTGCTGCTGCTCCCTGGGCCCTGTACCGAATTCCTGCCAAGTGCCTTTGCCCGGGGTGGATCTGCCTCAGGGCTTTGCTGTGCCGGGGGAGCTGTGGGCTCACACCCTTCAGCACCTCTGCTGTGTGATGTGTGTTTGTGTGTGGAGAGATCCGAACTGCTCCTGCCCCTGGACAGAGCCCCTGGACATGGATTGCTGCCTGATCCTGCTGGAAACAGAGGAAAAATGGGAACAAGGCTTCCCAGCTGTCCCTGGAAGGTGGAGGCTCTCTCAGCTCAGCCTGCCCACATGGTCTCAGCTGTTTTACTGTGTGCCCGAGCACAGTTTGTCTTGGAAATGGGAGTTTTGTGGCTCAGCACAGTTGGAATTTCCAGGGATGGTGGTGGGAGTTTTGCTGCTGCCCTTATTTGACACCAGCCTCACCCCAAAGTCTCCAAGAGCTCAGGCTCCATCCCTGTCCTTTGCAAAGATCGAGTGCAGCTTACTTTTGGGAAATTTGGCACCCAGGAACCACCATCTGGCTCCTCTCATTCCTCACTTGGAACCAGAATTTCACTTACTGGGTTTTTTGGTTGGTTTGCTTGGGCTTTAACTTGGAAAGCTGATCTTATATAAAATGGGCAGTTTGTGACGTGTAAGAAGTGACTCTGCCAGGTGAAAATCCTCCTTGGGATGCTGCTGTCCCAGCTGGAATCAAATCAGGGCCTTTATCCATCAATTTGCTTTCTTAATAATCAAATCAAAGTAACATAAGTGCAGGTAAAGGTGTGAATGAGACTGCAGCTGCCTTTAGTTTTCCTAAACTAAAACTAAAAAGGTTGCAGGTCAGACACTGAGTTACTGCTTCAGACACTGAGTTACTATTTCAGACACGCTGCTAAAAATATTCCCAGAGTTCTGTTAGTGTTTTTGTGGGAATGCAGTTGAGCTCTTTGGGCATGGAAAAGCACAAGGGGCAGCCCAGTAATGGTGCATGATATGGGAATAACAACACCATTTTATACCTTCCAGGGCCCAAGCAGATCCTTGAGTGGATAAAATCCCCAGCGTGGGAGAAATGAGGCAGAAACAGAGTTAAAAATGTGTGAGAATAGCAAACAGCACCTGCAGTGTTTCTGCAGTTAAACAGTGATTAAAGAGCTGGGGAAAGGAGGATTTTAAAATAGGATATCCAGGACTGGAATGCTTCAGGTTTTCAGGAGATGGAGATTCATTCTCCCTGCCTCCCTGGGCAATAATCTAAGGATGTGCCATGGGATGTTCCATGTGTGGAAAGCTGGGATGTTGCTGACTCAAACTGCTATTTTCCATTCCTCCTGCTCTGTTTCATGACCTGCATTCCAAATGCTTGGCAGAGGAACAGCCTAAAGACTCCACAGATGATAAATTTCTATCCCAAATTGTTACCACAAGGCACAGCAGAGTTGCCAGGACTGAAACTCCTCGGATGACTTGCAGAAATCAGGAAGATGTTGTTGCTCCCTCACCCTCAGAGGGAGAAAGCAGCTGGCAGCAGGCACCTCTGGAATTCAGTGACCCTGAAAGGAAACACAGCCAGGGCAGGGCCCAGAGCAGCATTCCCACTCAGAGGCTGCTGCTGGGGCCTCTAGTCCAAGCTGCAGCTAAATACAGCTATTTTTGCAGGACTCACAGCAAGGATTCTGAATTTCTCCTAAACTTTGCCATCCTGTGTAGGTGTTTTTTTTACAGAGTGCTTCAAACCAGATGTGAGCCACGGGACCTTCAGCAGAAAGGTTTTTTTTTCCAAGTTAGGGAAGGAACTTCTCTGGCTGTGCTCGAAATTCCCCAGCTGTGTTTGCTGGAGAGCAGCAGCCACCTGCATGATCTGAAGCAAACCTGGTTCTTAAACATAAAGATGGTGCCCTCATATTAATTGTAGTACTCCTGAAAGGCTTTCCCCTGAAAAAATGTGAATTTGGTGTTGCAAGATGAGGCTGTGAACTGAAAAGGCCCTAAAGCTGCCAGCAAAGTGCTCCTGGGCTCTGTTTGTGCACTGAGGCTTTGCTTTGCTTTAGAAATGTTTATGTTCAAGGTTCCTTCAGGCACAAACCAGCTCCAGCTCTCATTTTAAACTGCTTTAACCTGTGCATTCTTCCCTTCTATTGCCAAGTTTGAAGTGCTGCTGTTCCCCAGCCCGGTGAGGCACCAGGGAGGTTGTGCCTTTGGGGAGCCATCAGTTTTTTTGCAGGGCAGAGCCAGAAATAGAATTCAGGAGCCTAACCTGAAGGGTGTTTATATCAAAATGGTCTTGTTGGAAACCTCAGAGGGACCGAGTGAGAGCCAGCAAGAAGCTTCTGGAGGAGCCACTGATGTGCCATGTGCAGTGCCAGGCCGTGTGTGTGCGGGGTGGTGTGTGAGGAGTTCTGGTGCTGCCTGTGAATGTGATGTGAACACCAAACCCAGAGATTAAACAGTCCTGGTTTTCCCTCCAAACCCAGCAACTAAACAGTCCTGGTTTTCCCTCCAAACCCAGCAACTAAACAATTCTGTTTCCCCACCAAACCCAGCAACTAAACAATTCTGTTTCCCCACCAAACCCAGCAACTAAACAGTCCTGTTTCCCCCCCAACCCCAGCAGCTGAGCCGCTCTGTTTCTCTCCCCCGCCGCTGCCTCCCGTAGCGCCGAGCCGTGCGCCCGTGGCTCCCCGGGCGTGCCCCCCGGTAGTGCAGTGCCCTGTGCCCTCCCTGCCCCGTGTGGTGCCCTCCCCTGCCGCCCCAGCCCCCCCGGCAGAGCCCCCCGGCCGCGCCGCCACGGCTGCCCTGTGTTGCAGAGCCGCGCATCAACGCCAGCGAGGACGTGGTGCTGCACGCGCCCGGCGCCGCCGTCACGCTGCAGTGCAACCTCACCACCAGCCCCAGCCCCCTGGCCGCCAGCTACTGGGTGAAGAATGGAGAGGAGATCCCGGGCACCAGGAAACCCTCCAACACCACCGAGTACAAGTGAGTGCCTGGGCAGGGAGGGGCAGGCCTGCTGTTCCTGTGGCTGCCGGGGTTGGGCTCGGCGCGGCTGAAGTGGGTTGGAATCTGTGTGAAACTCCATAAGTTCAGAGTTCTTCTCCAGGCTTCACCTGGGCTGTGGAGAAAGGCACAGATAAACAGGGCAGTGTTCTTTTCATTGGGATGTGTGGGGTTTATCCTGCCTGGCTCTGCCTGAAAGTGGATCTGCTGCTGAGCACCCTCCTTGTGCCCTCGGATCCCAGCGGGAAGGGGCTGGGCAGAGGGAGGCTGGAGTTCCTGGGGTGTTCCTGAGGTGTTCCTGAGCTGTTCCTCGGGTGTTTCTGGGCTGTTCTGAGCTGTTCCTGGGATGTTCCTCAGCTGTTCCTGGGCTGTTCTTGGGCTGTTCCTGGGCTTTTCCTGAGCTGTTCCTGAGCTCTTCCTGGGCTTTTCCTGAGCTGTTCCTGAGCTGTTCTGGGGTGTTCCTGGGCTGTTCCTGAGCTGTTCCTGAGCTGTTCTGGGGTGTTCCTGAGCTGTTCCTNTGTTCCTGAGGTTTTCCTGGGCTGTTCCTGGGCTGTTCCTGGGGTGTTCCTGAGCTGTTCCTGGGCTGTTCCTGAGCTGTTCCTGGGGTGTTCCTGAGCTGTTCCTGGGGTGTTCCTGAGCTGTTCCTGGGGTGTTCCTGAGCTGTTGCTGGGGGTTTGCCAGAGCAGTGCTGTGGGATGACCCCACATCTTGGATAGCCCAGCCCAGCTGGGTGCCCTGTGCTCCTGGCTGTCCCCACACTGTCCCCATTCCTCTGCCCTGCCCTTCCTGCAGGGTTAGCCCAGCTCACCTGGGTGCCCTGTGCTCCTGGCTGTCCCCACACTGTCCCCATTCCTCTGCCCTGCCCTCAATGCAGGGCTGTGGAGAGCAGAGCCTGCACGGCCACCTCTCTCCTTCCCTGCAAGGAGCAGAAGGCCTTGGAGGGTTCCCCCATCCCCAGAAGGGACTTTGTTGCTCTGGTTGATGGGAGCACAGGCAGCTCCCTCAGTGATGCTCTCTGGGTCATTCCCTTGCACTGTGTTTCCTTTCCATCCCTTTTTCCCCTGCTGCCAGCATGGACAGCAGATCCACCCTCCAGTTCCACATTAAGCCAAGCTGAAGAGCACTTTAGGAATATTTTAAGCCCTGCTGGTGCCTTGGCCCCACTAAAGAACTGAGCTGCCCATTTCTGTCTCTAGGGTGGCCCTGTATCACCCTAACCATGTCCACTGGCACAGGATGCTCAGGGTGCTCATGGCCTGGGCACAGCAGCCTCTCACCCACAGGATTCTGGATGCTGGCTTGGATTCTGATAAAGATTTGTCCAAGTTTTTCCTTTTGTTTTCCCCTCTAGCTCACTTTGAATGATCTCTTTAATTCTGCAGTTTAAAAATCGCTCTAATTTCCTTTCATAATTACTGTGTCAGTGTTCAGCACTGGGCCTGAGCTTCAAGGGCTCTGCTTGCTTAACTAGCAATTAACTTGATGAGCAGTTCTGGTCAGGGTGACTGAAAACTGCACATTATTATCCAGGAAATTGAAGTGTTGAGGCTGACTCCTCTGTAATCTGTTCCGAACTTGGGTGGATTTTTCCTTCTAAATCCCTTCTAAAGGGAGAATTGGGCTTGGCTTGAGCTGTCACTGCTGGAGAAGGAAGAAGTGAAGTGGGCAGAGTGAGACAGGGACCTTGTTCCCAGGGGATGGGGGGTTGTGGGAGCTGCAGAAATTCAGAGTCACGTTTGCAGAGTGGGTTCCTGATCACTCCTCAGGGCAGTCCCAGGCTCTCTGGGGCCTTTGGTTTTGCACTGGACCTGGTCCTTCACTTCTGCCTTGCTTTGGTTACATTTGACATCCAGAAACTCCAGGTTTGCTCAGTGAGGATCCAGGCAAGCAACACCAGCATAGCTGTTAGAGAGGGTATTTCATCCCACCATCTCTTTATGTTTTATATTGCTTCATCTTTTGTTTTCTGTTTATTTGCCTTAAAAAGCTTTCAGGTTCTTGTTTTTTTGAGTGGTTCTGTTTTGCTGTAAGATGTTTCTAGTGCTCAAAGTTCAGTGTTGGTTACTTTTAGCCTCCAGAAAGCTCCAGAATTTAGAGGTTTAACCACTTCCCATAAAAATCCTGCCACTTCCACCACTGGGGATTGAACTCATCTTTGCTAATTCTTCCCCCAGCCTGGGTGAGCTGTTGGCTGACCAAACTGGTGTGTCTGTAGAACTGTGAGCTGTATCAGTTTGCAGTTCCTGAATGATTGATGGTAATGCCACCCCAGTGCCACACTCACACAGCACCTGGGGACACAGCAAACCACTCCCTGTTGTCCCTCCTGAGCACTGCCTGCAGTGGGTCACAAAAAACAGGGGCCACAGCGTGGTTGTTTAATTGTGAAGGTGCTGCCTGCACTGGGAGAAAAATCTATTAAATTTATAACTTCAGCCTTTGGAAGGTGAAGGCTGTGACACTGAACTGAGCAGCTTTTTCCACGTGCCTCAGCACTTTCCACCTGTAATTACAAGATTTTATTGCGGCGTTTCTGCTCAGCTTCATGAGTTAAAAATAATTGATAAAGAAGAAAGCCAAGAAGGGTTTTGGGGCGGGAGAAGGGCGTGGTGTGTGTGGGAGGGTGCAGTGCCCAGTGAAGGGCTTGGCAGTGGGCAGAGCAGGAGCAGGGGCCAGGCTGGGGTGCTGCTGCTGACAGGGCTGTGTTCTCTCCTGCCTGCAGGATCCTGAAGGCCCGAGCAGAGGAGTCAGGGGAGTACCTGTGCGTCTTTGTGTTCTCCAGCTCCCCCGTCGCCAACGCCACCATCGAAGTCAGAGGTACCGGGGGCTCTGCTCCCACAGGGGAGGCCTCTCCTCATCCCACACAGCCAGGCCTGCCTCAGTAACACACTTTTTATAGTAACAACTAATGGTAATGCTGTCATCCCAAGGGAAAGGCTGAATAACACACTTTTTGTAGTAATAACTCATTGTGATGCTGTAGTCCCAAGGGAACGCCGTGCACACGGTCAGGGCAGGGGCTCAGAGCTGGGGATGCAGCCCTGGCATTTGTGGGTCCTCAGACTCCTCTGTGCCTTGGCCTCCTCCTGGCATCTTCAGCAGCCTGAAATTCAGGATAGAAAGTGCAGAGTGGGCAAGGTTTGCCCTGGGTTTTGCTGCAGGTGAGCAGAACAGTGTCTGTGTCAGGTGAGTGGGTACCTGGGGCTGCAGGAGAGCTGTTTGGGAATTTTGGGTGCCTCACTGCATGGGCAGGCCCTGGGATCCAGGTGGGAGCAATCCATCAGCTGTGTGAGGTGGAATTCAAACACCCTGTGCTTCTTTTTTGTCTGGCTGTTAAAGGTACATAGATACAGGGGTTCATTTTCCTTCTTTTTCTTTTTTTGGGGGATTTTTTCTTCCGCTCTGCTCTTTTGCTCTGATTGCCAAATCTCCTAATATTATCCTAATGAAAATGTAAAGTTCCTGCTGCCTTCCTTGGGCTTCTGTAGGTGACAAACCCCTCCTAGAGAGGGGAAATGTAACTTTGGGAATAAAGCAAGAGCTTTTCCAGCTCAGATCATCTCTCCAAGGACCTTTTGGGAATGTTTGCCTCAGGGCTTGGCTGCTGCTGGTGCCAGGCAGGGCCACCAGGAGCACTTGGCAGGGAGGTTTGTTGGAAAGAAAAGCCAATATCTGTGATGGAAGCACCACAAGAACTAATCCTGCTGCCTTCCCAGAGGTGATTGATACCAAACTGCTCCTCAGGTGCTTTCCTTGGAAAATGGGGACTGGGGGACAGTGACCCAAGTCTGGGTCACCCATGCAGGTCTGTAATTCAATGTTTACCTGCATGTGTGGTGTTTAAGCAATTATACACAGATTTAATTGCTAATTGTAATGATGGTGCAGCTCTCAGTGCTGATGCACCAAAGTGCTCCAAAACCAGGGGTTGGCTGACAGCTTGTGAACAGTGTCCCCAAGTGCCTGGGGGCAGATGCCATCCAGGGCTTCCATGGACACTTCCCTCTCTGCCTCCTGAGTCTAAACAACGTCCTGGAAATGTTGGATGGGGCCTGGAGCAGCCTGGGCCAGTGGAGGTGTCCCTGCCCATGGCAGGGGTGCAGTGGGATGAGCTTTGAGGTCCCTGCCAGCCCAGACCAGCCTGGGATTTTCCTGCCTGAAAGGTGTAGCAGGGCAGTGCTGTAAGAGCAGCTGGGAGTCCTGGGGTTGGGTGTCAGTGTCTTGTGCCATTGCTAAGGGTGAAGAGCAAACAGGTGCTGGAAAGGGCTTTTGAATTCCTCTTGCTGCTGTGACCTCACCAAGAGATTCTGCCAGTTCCCCTGCCCACCCCTCCCTCCCATTGCACCTCCCTGTTGCTCCTGGGGAGCAGCTTGGTGCTCATTCCTGGCTCAGGAAAGCTCTGCTGCAGCTCCACTCCTGTGCCACACTCAGAGCCCGGCTGCATCTTGGAGTGATCCAGCAAAATCCACTCCCATTCCCCTTCCCCTTGGTACCTGCAGTGGCTTCAGCCTCTGCCCAGGCTCCAGAGGGAGACAGGGACTGGAATCACCATCAGAAACAGAAACCTTGCAGAGCCCCTGCTGAGGTCACCTGTAAGACTTCACACTTTTGATTGCGGGAATATTTTTAGGTGCCTTTGCCCTTGCTTCAGTTTTGTGTGTTAATGGGAAACTTGCAGTTATCTGGGCCATGGTTTGGAGGTGTCACATATTTAAATTTACTCTTGGTAAAGAGCTTGGAAGGGCTGAGTGCCTCCTTGCAGTGAGTGCCCCTTAACAAGGAAAACTCCTCTTTTCATGGCTGTATAAAACCCAAACCACTGAGAAAGCTGCTGCTGGGAGCACTGGGGCACAGTCTCTCACAAATCCCTGCCTCTCTTCACTCTTCCCGCCCTTACCTTCAGTATTTCCCCAGTTTGTGCAGGAGGTCAGACCTGACTTTCCCAGGGCATTGTCCTGGTGTCAGTGAGGGAGCAGCTTGTGCCCGTGGCTGAGCAGGGAGGGGGATTCTGCTGCCTGAAAGCTGAAACCCAAATCCTCTGCACAAAACCTGCCTCGCTCTGGGCTTGGGCTGCCACTGGAGCAGGAACAATCCAGCCTGAAAAGCTTCCCAGGAAAAACCTGCTGCACCTGGCACTGAGGCTGGCTGCAGGGATGGTGGGACAGCAGGCCATGATTCCCACATTGTTTGGGAGAGAAAGTGCTGGATGAATGTAGCACCATGCCCTGAAACGTTCCTGAGTGCCTGCAGAAATAGCACTGGTCCCAGCAGAGCCAGGGAGGGCAGCAGGTATTCTTGGCACTGGGATAACCCTGGGGACGTGGGCTCTCCTCCCAGCAATGTCCTTGTCTCCTGGCCCAGGAGAACTCTGGGTCACCCTGCAGAGCGAGGGGAGGTGTCCTAGAAAGTGTTCCCTGTGTCCCTTCTGCTGACAGAAACTGGGCCAGCTGGGAGTGCTGCTCCTGCCCCCTTTTCCCAGCACAGCTCCAGGGCTGGGGCTGCAGCTATCACCTGGCACCTTCAGTGCTGCTCTTCCTCATGGGAGAGGTTCCTGATCTGCACTGCCAGGTTGGGATCAGTTCCTGTGCTCCTGCTGGGATCTCCTGTTCCTTAGGCTGCAGGAGATCCCTCCTTGGCAGCCTCAGGCAAAAGCCACAGGGAGCTCTGGGCCCACCCAGCCCCTGCCTGAGGGAGAATCCCCAAGCCCAGCAGGGAAGTGGTGGTCCCTTTCAGTAGATCAGGGATGGAATTCCCCCCTGAGCCATCATGATTTGGAATAAATGTCATTTTCCTCTCTGAGGCTGGGCACAGTGGTTAGGAAGGTGCTCACCAGTGCCTGGGATCCTGAAGTGACACAGCACACACAGGCCCAAGGCTGGTGCATTTTCTGCCTGAGGACCTTGAGCTCAGGAACTTCTTTTCCTCCAGGTGTTTGCCCCCTGTAGGCACAGGTAGTGTGTGATCACCTGGCACCTTCAGCTTTTGGCAGCTGCTTTCTGCACAAAACCACAGAACTGTTTGGATCTGGTGTCTTCATGCAGTTCTCAAAGTATTTTTATTTGATGTAGAAAGATACATTGTGGGTGTCAGTTTTAAATAAAGCCCTTGGGTTTGTTCTTGGCCTTGTGGTGGTTATGGTTGGCATCATCTTGTAATTAATGAGCTGGCATCTGTTTTAGCTTCATCCTTTGATCAGCACTCCTGCAAAGCTCAGGAGTGTTGGAAGTGCAGTTGGAATTTCCACAGGCACTTGCAGGATGCCATGGTGTGTCTGTCCAGGTGAACACACCCGTGCAGGAGCTGTGCCCCAGGTATCCCTGCAGCCATGGGAGCTCACAAGCTCATTTTGGTCATGTTACTGCCCAAAAATAATCTGAGGCACAGGATGCTTCCTGCATGTAAAGCCCCTTAGAAATATGATCATATGGAGCACTTCAGGTTGCCAGGCAGAGCTGTGGTGTCATTTCTGGGGAGGCTCAGCTGCTGTCTGTGTGCACGAGATGTTTTTGTTCCCTTGGATCAGAACTGAAGTCCCCTGCATTATCCCAGTGTGCAGCTGCAGGTGCTCCCTCTCTGCCCCTGTGTGCAGGGACCTCTCCTGGAGGGAATTGCTGTGCCTGGGGGTCTTTTCCTGGCGCTGGAGGCCGGGCTGTGGCTGGATTAACAGCTCAGTGTGCTGCCATCACACAGGCAGCCACGTGTGCTGTAATTCGGGAGCTGGGAGCTTTAAAGGTGGGCCCTGCAGCCCAGAGCCATCTGCTGGGGCCAAGGTTCAGCTCAGGCACTGCCCTGATCCAGCCTAATCTCTGCCAGGCTTTAGGGCTGCTCTGAGGAGCACACAAACAGGCAATCCCAGTCTAAAACATTCCTGGGTGTGGGAAACAGCAGGCTGCAGGGAGCTGGGAAAGCTCTGGGTTCATGAGTGACAGAACCTGTGTTCACGAGCTGCTCTCTTGTCTCACAGCCACTCCTGACATCACTGGGCACAAGAGGAGCGAGAACAAGAACGAGGGCCAGGAGGCCCTCATGTACTGCAAGTCCGTGGGCTTCCCCCACCCCGAGTGGGTGTGGCGCAAGAAGGTCAACGGGGTGTTCGAGGTAAGGGGGGCAGAGCCCAGCCAGGGACAGCAGCACCCTGGGCTTCAGGAGGTGCTGCTCAGGGTGCTTTGTCACTTCCCAAAGTGGGAGCGAAGGTGGAGTTTTTCGGCAGCAGAGAGGATGGATGGATGAATATAAAATTGATATTTATATTATTGCTGTGTGGAAAAAATTGCTCATGGCATTGCTGGGCAAAGTTAGGAACTTAGCCTGAACACCGTTTTCTGGATTCTGCTGCAAACTGCAAGATCTGAGTTATGGAATATGATTTAAAACCACGTTTGGTTATAAATTCCTCGGAGTTTTACTGGTTGAGCTCACAAGGCTTAACATGAGGAGAGGGCCACGATCCCCGTTAGTGCTCAGATGATCTGCTTTTTCCATGTACCCAGTGATGTAGTGAGCAGGAAAATGTGACCAGCACTGGGAATAGCAGCAGAGGAGCTGAAGTCTGCACCCCCTCCAGCCCAGCTGTTTCCTGCCGCTGCCTGACCTCCTCCAGGGAGGCAGGAATTGCTTGGGTGGGTGGAAAAAAAATACTAAGCAAACAACAGGAGGGGAGGGTTGTTCAGTGCTAGGTGTGAGCTTGAGGTGTTAGGGGTGGTGCTGTGGGAGCGATGGGTGCCCAGAGTGCAGGGTTCCTGGGTGCTGTGCAGGGTTCCTGGGTGCTGTGCAGGGTTCCTGGGTGCTGTTTGCACAGACACGGGGCGCGGGCTTGTCCTGCGGTTCCCGTGACACCGAGGCCCCACAACTCAAAGCCGTTGCCCTTCCCCTCTCCGTGCCTTTGGCAGGACATCAACAACTCCTCGGGCAGGTTCTTCATTTCCAACAAAGAGAACTACACGGAGCTGAGCATCACGAACCTGCAGATCAACGAGGACCCGGGCGAGTACCAGTGCAACGCCACCAACCAGGTGGGCTCGGTGTCGGTCACCACCATCCTGCGCGTGCGCAGCCACCTGGCCCCGCTCTGGCCCTTCCTGGGCATCCTGGCCGAGATCGTCATCCTGGTGTTCATCATCGTCATCTACGAGAAGCGGAAGCGGCCGGACGAGGTTCCCGACGGTAAGCACCGCCCCTGAGGCGGGGCAGCTGCGCCGGGGGAGCCCGGCCCCGGGGGCTGCCGGCAGCAAGGAGCTGCAGCCCCACTGCGGCCTCCTGGGTGCTCCTCTGGCTCCTCTGCAGCCTCCTGGGTGCCCCACTGCAGCCACTGCAGCCTCCTGGGTGCCCCACTGCAGCCACTGCAGCCTCCTGGGTGCTCCTCTGTGGCCACTGCAGCCTCCTGGGTGCTCCTCTGCAGCCTCCTGGGTGCTCCACTGCGGCCTCCTGGGTGCCCCTCTGGCTCCTCTGCAGACCCTGAGCCCCAGCCCTGCGCCTCTTGGGCTGCCAGGGGGTTGTTGTACCTTCCAAGCTCCGTTGCACAAGGATGGGGTGCTGCCATCTCTTTCCTGGGAAATGCTGCCTGTCAGCCCTGAGGAGGGTAGGGCAGCACGGGGGAGAGCTGGAAGCACCCCAGTCCGGGATGGCATCCCCTCTTCGGGTGGCCCACAGGGTCTATAGGGAACATTACACTGAAACTAAGGAATCATTGCACTTCAGGGGCTTGGGACTGCAAAGGAGCTTCAAAACTCCAATGTTTTCGGGGTTCAGAGGTGGGGGGAGGGCTCTGACTCTGCTGTGTAGCTGAATTTGTAGTTAGGAAATGCTCTGGAAACTCTAATTGTAGCCACTGATTAGATTTTATAAAGATTAGGGTTTATTATCAGGTTTGATGGTAGCAATAATTAGTTAATTTGTGTTTGGTACATACAAATAGTAACTTTTATCTGTGAGCTTCTCCTGCACACCTCTCTCTGTGCAGAGCTGGGGAAAGGAGCAGCCTGAGGCTGAGTATTTGCAAGAACCACGCTGAGGAACAGCATTTAACTACGGAGTGTGGCAGGAAAACCTCTCCAAGGACTCCTTGGGAGAAGCTGTTGGAATGTCTTGGTGCTGTAGGAACAGCAGGGATCCAAGCAGGGGCTCTGGAGCCTGGGGAGGGCAGGAGAGCAGCCCCCAGCACCTCCCTGGGCTGGCCAAGCCTTTCCCCATGGGAGCAGCTTCCCAGGACAGCTGGGGGTGGCTGTGGAGCTGCAGCAGGGCCCTTGGGGTGGAAATGGGTGTGAAACAGGGATCTTTGTGTGTGAGGGGTGGCACAGCCTCCTGCACGGTGCTCCAGGGCGAGGAGAGGAGCCTGTGGAACTCACAGGAGCTGTGACAGTGGGAGCAGGGCTGGGGCTGGCATCCTGACTGCCTGAAGGAGTGCATCCCTAGGGGAAACCAGCTTTGGAGTGTAACCCTTGAGCAGCACTTACTAACTGCTTACAGAGCATGTGTGGGGACTGCTCTGGGTGTGCAGCCAGCCAGGCAGGCTGTGGTGCATGTTGTGTGCAGAACTAACAGCTTCCCGTGCTGAGGGGCTTGTCCTGCCCTCAGCGTGGCCTCCACCAGCCTGGAAAACCTGGAGCAGACCATTTTCATGTTCTCTTGCACATACCCACCTCCATGTCAGTGACTCTTGATAGTTCCTGCATTCAAAGTTTCATGGGATGAAGTTTCATAAGGAGCAAAACAAGGCACTGGTAATTGGATCTGATTCCCTGCAAGCAGCCCCAGAGGGACTGAATCCCATGGGAATTGGCTTTGGCTTGACCAAATCCCAGCACAGCCACCGTGGTGGTGCAGGGGAGCTCGTGGTGGAGGTGAAGAGTTCACTGCTGCTTTCCAAGGCTGGAGTTTTCCTGGCTGGTCTGGCCACTCCTCAGGCTGCTCATCCCCCCTGGAGCTGTCCAGGATGAGCCAAGGAGCTCAGTGTTCCCAGGGGCTGCTGTGCTGAAGGCAGAGCCCTGGACACAGCTCCAGGGGATGGATGTGCTGCCTGTGCCCTCCTGGAGGACACAATCCATGCTGAACACCAGAGCTGTGTGCTAGGTGTGCCTGGCTGAGGGACACAGTCAGCACAATGCTGACTGGAGTCCCACATTCCTGGGATAGCTGTGCATTTTCCATCCTGGCACTGGAGCTTTCCGTGCCGCGGGAGCAGGGCATCTGCCAACGCACACGTGAGGAATCAGCAGGAGCCTGCTCCTTCCCACGTGGGGATGTCTGAGGGGCTATCCCAGATTTTGTTATTTGTGAGACATGGTTATGAAATGCCAAAGTTAATGCTGGAAGGCAGTGGTGTGCTCAGCGCTTGGAATTCCAGCTCCCTGCTTCCCAATCCCAGCTCTGCCCCCACCGGAGCGTTGGGGAGCTGGGGCAGAGGCTGAGGCCAGACCCCACAGCGCTTGTTCTCCCTGGTACCTGCACCAGCTGGGGTCTCTCCAGTGGCTTTTCCCATCCTCCTGCTGCTGGCTGTGTTCAGCTGTAGGGACTGTGATCCTGGCAGAGCTGCACATGGAGCTGCTGCAGCAACAGCTGAGCTGTTGGTGCCCTTCCCGCTGGGATGGGAACTTCCTCCTTGGACCACTCCATTTAGCCACTGAAATTCCTTCAGGTCCTCCCCATCACCCCACCTTCCCAGGGGGGAAGTAACTCTGGGATCACCTTCCTCATTCTCCCGGTTTCTCTGGTGTGTGTCAGGCGGAGCAGCCCAGGTGTCACTGCGGGTTTGAGGCCGGGTGGCCCCCCTGGCTCTGTGCCCAGTGGGCTCAGCACAGCCTCCTGCTGCAGGATGGCTCTTCCTGCAGATCCCTGCAAGGATCCAGCTGCAGGTGTTGCACCTGTGGTGTCCCTGCTCTGCAGCACTTCTGGGTGCCACATGTGCACCTCAGGGGGCCTCAGCAATCCTCTGATGTCCTGGCCAACCCCTGTCCTGCTGAGAGCAGCTCAGGAATGAGGATTTCTGCACAGGTTCCTGCCAAGGGGGCTTATCCAGGCCATTTTTAAGGTTGTTTTAAAAGTTGGGAGAAAAGCAGTGCTGCTAACCGTGGGCACTCCCCACGTGCAGGGAATGCAGAGGCTTTTGGAGTGGGAGGAGCTGTTACTGAGCAGCCCTTGGTGCCTGCCTGGTTTGGGATCCTGCTGGCAGCTGCAGGTGCCCACGCCGAGCTCTCACCCCGTGCAGTGCCCAGGAGGTGTTTGTAGGGCTGGCTCAGCCAAACCCACACCGATGGCAGTGCTTGGGCTGCTGAGCACCAGGGCCCAGTCAGTCCTGGGGGATGGGGAGTGAGCAACGTTCTCTGGGTGGGTGAATTCTCAGGTGCCTGGGATTTTTTCCCAGCACTTGGGAACTCTGCCTGGCCAGCCCAGACAGACACCAGAGTGAATTCCCTTTCCCTCTGATGCCCGTGTTCTGCAGGGTACAAATGCCCTGGCTCAGTTTGCCGACAGCTCCATCCCTGGCAGGCTGGGCAGGGTGAAGGATCTCCCGGGTACAGTGGGAGCAGCTCTGTTTGCTGCGGTGAGGCCACTGAGGTGTGGGAGTTTGGGGCATCAGGGCCTGGCATTCCAGAACACTTCCCAGTGTGAAGTTGTTCCCTCTGGCTGGAAGAGCAGGGACACTCCTTTAACTTTGGCATTTCCTGACTGCAGGGGCTGGTTTTGCATGGAGCTCGCTTTCTGTGTTGGGTGAACTGCTTGGTGTGCCTGGGTCCAGGGCTGCTCAGGAGCTCCTTTGCTGATACTTCCTCCTTCTCAGAACTCATATTTGGGAGCTGCTTCTTTCTCCTGCTGCTGGAGAGCAGGAAAAGGAACTTGGGAGCTGTGAAATGCCCGTTTCCCCCAAACCAGCGGCACCAGGGGGTGCCTGGCGCAGGGTTTGCTGCGGTGCCTGCGCGTGAGGGATCTCCCAGCAGCCCCAAATCCGTGCTGGAAGGAGGAAGGGAGGGCAGAAGGCGCTTGGATTCTGCCCCCTCTCAGAATGTGAGTCCTGCCTGGCCTCAGCCTGGTGAGGCAGCCCCCAGGGAGCACCCAGGGGTGGCCACGAGCAGCTGCCAGGGCTGTGGGGTGAGGCTGCATGAGCCTGGCACGGCCCCGGCGCGGCGCTGCATGCCCGGCGGGAAGGGCTCCAGCAGGCAAGGCCGGGGCCTCCTGCCCTGGGCACGAATTGCTTGGATTTCCCTGGACAGGGAAAGGAAGGGAATGGCTTTGTTCCTCTGTGTGCAGCTTGGGCTGCTTGGTTTCCATAGCTGGAGCGTGGTCAGCCAGCGTGACCCCAGTGTAGCGTAGCAGGGATTCCTGCAGGCAGCGGGGTTTCTGCTGCTGGTGGATGAAATAGCCTAAAATTAGCAAAGCCCCTGGTTTAAAGGGTCTGTTCTGGGGTAAGTAGAAAGTAAAAACTCCTTGGCTACATTCCCCACAGGAATGGGAGCAGTTTTTACTTGAAAAGTAAAGTCATGGTCTGTAGTCCAAAGCCAGGGGGTGTCGGGGTTATAACGTGTCCCTTTGCATTCCTCCCCTCTCATTTCTCAGCCTAATCCAAAGACTTCCCATAAATGTGTTTCTTCTCCTGGCTCTGCAGAAGCTCCATCCATATCCCCACATTCTTTCTAACCCTCTTTTGTTTTTTTCTTGACTTTCCCTGTTCCTGCTATTACTGTAAGTAATTGAAAGAAACAAACTGTTTTAACTGCAACCTTTTGTAACAAGTGATTTTTCTGGGGTTTTTTTTTGCTGTTATCCACATCTTTCTCTCCCACACTTCAAATTGATCAGGGTGAGAAGATTGTCAGGCAGGAGCAGAGTGAGGCTGTAGCCATCAGCTGTTCCCACTGTTGTATCCCAGTGGGAATGGAGCAGCACAGGAGCTGGAACATCACCCAGGACCCCCAGCTCATTCCAAGCATTTGAGCTGCCCCATCCCTGGAAGTGTCCAAGGCCAGGTTGGATGGGGCTTAGAGCAACCTGGTCCAGTGGAAGCTGTCCCTGCCCATGGCTGGGGTGGAACTGGATGAGCTTTAAGGTCCCTTCCACCCTAAACCAGTCTGGGATTGATGCTCTGCAGGTTTTAAAGCATGAGCCGAGATGTAGAATCCCTTCAGATGCAAAAATTGGAATCTTAGTGCTGGAAGAACCAGTTAGTGTTTCATTTTTAACTTCCACCAGTCACAAGATGCTACCCAGGATTAATTTGATATTAAAAATAAACCCTGTAGCTTTCCAAAGGCGGTGAGAGAAACTGAGTGACATCTGAAATGCCTTGTAAATTAAGGCTCAAAGTGGGGAGGGAGGGCACAAAACACATTCCCATACAAGTGGAGGAGCTCAGGGAAATCAACTTGTCATCATCTTCCCATTTGAACTGCCAGATCTTTTTGCCTGCAGGGATTGATGACACGTGTTAAAGCCAAGCAGCACCTCTCCCCTTTCCCTTCAGAACCGTGCGATTCTGGGGCGCCACGGAGCAGGTCAGGCATCCCCAGAGGAGAGGCCTGGCTGAGTGTGGGGGTGATGCTGTGCTCTGCAAGCAGGGGGGCTCAGGAGCCTGCAGCTCCCCTGCAGGAGGAGGGCTCGGCGCGGTCCGGCGGCGCTGGGAGGACGTTCCGTGCCGTAGGTGTCCCTGCCCCTTCTAGAGCAGGGCTCTGGCATAAAGCTTTGCCTTATATTGATCTTGTCGGTTACTATGACTTCTTTTTTTTTTTTTTCCCCCCTTCAATTGCATCATACCCTTAAAAAATGGTGGTAAGTGAGAGCTCTGCATGCTTTGGAGTTTGTTTAACCTCCGCTTCAGTCTATACAACGCACAAGTCATGACGTTAACACTCTTGAAAACTCCTCATTCACGTTCACAACTAATTTGGATTTCAGTTTGCTGTTTTGACTCTTTTCTTTGGTCCGATTTTGTACTGGTTTTTCTGTTGTTCTGTTGCCCCTGGTTTCGCTGAGGGTTCGGTCTGTGTCTGTTCTGTACCGGGGATGCTTTTCCAGCAGTTCACAGCGACTCTCCAAGGGATTGCCCTCAGGCTTTTTATCTCTGCTGAGGTTAGAGCTGGCACAGGGATGAGTGCTGGGGATCCACCTTCCAGTTTAACTACGCCAGTAGGCTTTTTTGGGGGATCTTTGTGAGGAAAACACCGATGGCAGCCTTTATAAATACGAAGAAGCTTCTTTATTTATTTATTTTTGTTTTTACTACACCAACCTGCTGATGTGAAATGGGCATTTAAATCTTTGAGCAGAGAAGGGGAAATGGTTGTTTTGTAGTGAGTCTCCAGGGTGCAGTTTGATGTCGCTGAAGTCCAGCCAAACAAACTCCCAAAGCTGTCGGTGGTGCTTGTTAGAGCCGAGCTGGGTCTCGGAGGCAGCGCTGGCCGTGGGGCCAGGGCTCGGCTGCTCTCACCTCCTTGGAGTCCCAGAGGTGTTTGTGGAAGGAAGTTGTAGCTCTCCTCTGCTGTGCTTTGTGTTTCAGTACCTGATGTGTCTCTGTATATCTCACTGTATATACAGCACATTGATGTCTGGCTGTCCTTCCTAGTCCCAGTTCTCTGTACCGTGTCCGATAGTTCCCGTTGCTGGTACTGGAATTCTGTGGACACTGGTGTGTCGCTGGTGTGTTATTTTGGCTGTAAAGCTCTTGGTTTGTGGTTAGTTCTTTCTTTTGGAAGTATTTTTTGTTGGGGTCACTGTCTGTGCTAGCGGTGGCTTTGCCTCTCGTTGCCTCGAGGGCCCGGGTGGAGTAATGTCCCTCCTGCTGACATTACTCCTGGCGTGTGCTCATGCCGATGCCTACACTGTAAGACTGTAATTCCATAACTGCTTCATGTGCACTAAGCACCCTTGTGGAATCCTGCTGAGAGTTTCTCAAAGATTTCTGTGAAAAATCCCTCTGGCTCCAGGTGGGAACGGCCACTGCCGAGAGCCCAAAGCAGCAGGGCCTCCTTGGTCCCCCCAAAATCCCCCTGAGGGAGCGTTACGTCCCTGCATTGATTCTTGTGCTGTTCTGTCAGTGCATTTCTGCCTTCTGGACTGCAGCTTGGGAGAAAATACAGCGTTTGAGATTCCAAAAAAAAGTCCAATTGGTTGTGAAAGAGTTAATGTGAAACATTCCTCATTGGCAGATTTTTCCCCCCGAATTTTTAAACAAGAATAGTTTTGCCAAGGGCCACGGGCACGATGTTATGATGCTGTCAGTGTCCAGAGGTGTCACAGCACCCTGACTCCTCCTGGTGACATCAGATGCCACAGTTGGGGCTGCACTTGAGCCCTCCAGCCTCCTCCTGACCTGGTCCCTTCTAATTAAACATGAGAAAAATGGGCAATGTAGAGGTTGTTCCATCCACGGGGGAAAAGATGAGTGTGGGGTGTGTACCCTCCGGGGTATATACCAGGAATTACCCATCAGCAGTGGAAAAATGGCTTAAAAACCAAAATCTATATTCAGAAAAAGCCAATGCAAGCAAACAACCAGCAGGATTTTACAACTGAACCGTTGGTTTGTCTCCTCATCTATTTTTTATGAGATTGAACCACTGGAACTTGGGGACAAGATGAGTCTTGACCATGTTGCACCAATCTGTCCGCTCCAGTTGCAGTCCTTCATGACCAGCATTCCAAGTGTTAACTAAACACCCATTGAAGCAACATACCTGCCATTAAACCCGACTCCAGAGCAGTAACTCATGACTCCCTGCACTCCCGACTGGAATGGCCTTTGATGCTGTAGATAGATCAGTTTGCTGCTCGAGCTGCAGCCCCTGCAAACACTGACTCTCTTTTTCTTTCCTTCCCTTCTCTCTCCCCGGACTCATCGGGATTCTTGCTGCAGATGATGAACCAGCTGGGCCAATGTAAGTGTGTTTTAAGGAAAAAAATGCAATTTGGGTTAATCTGGGGGTTGTGGGAGGTGAGAAATCATAGGATGGATATTACATGTGACGTTACAGATGGTGTTGGACCCTTTGGTGCCTTTCTTAGCACTGGTGGAAAGAAAAGCAACATCTTGCTAGAAAACAAATATTGTGGTGTTGCCTGAGGTTTTAACCCTTCTATTTTTCCAACTCTGTATTGCCTAATATGTAACTGTGAGATGCTTTATACCCTGTTAGCTGCTGTTCCCTCATGCTGAGATAGACAGAACAGAGCAGGGCCTCTCTGGGCTGCTCTTCAAGGACACTCAGACTGCCCAGGCCCAAGATTCTGAAGGGGAGGGAGCGAGCTAAGGGAGCTGGGAGAAATGGCAAAGTTTGAATTGGTGAATTGATGCTGATGTGCAAATGGACCAAACCTATAAAGGGGTGGAGAACTCGTGACTCCCCGTCCATTTTGGGTGATGCCCCTGTGGGGCTCTGTCTGCCCTAAATGTACCTTTGAAGGCCTCTCCAATAAATACCCACCTTTATTCCCTTACTCCTGTCTAGTCTCTGTTCTGAGGCAGCCTTTTTAGGCAACAGTGGTAAAATAATGTCTAAAAGCTCTGTTGTCTTCAGCCACTTAAGGGGAGGAAGAACAAAATGCTATTTAAATAACGACGTACAGCCAACTACAAATAACATCCATTTGTTTCCAACAAAAACTGACTTGGGTGCGTTTCCTCCTGCAGGAAAACCAATTCTACAAACAATCACAAAGACAAAAACTTACGCCAGAGAAACACAAATTAAAAATGCTCATCATGTAAGTATTGGCCGGGGGGCAGCGGCAGCTGCTGCCGGGGCGCTGGGGGCTCCCTGCACTCACGGCCCGGCCCGGAGCCGCGCCCCCGGGAGCCTGGGGGGGACACAGCCGAGGCCTCGGCAGGGCGGGCCCAGCCACCCTCTGGTGAACGAGCACACGGCCCCGGGGCCCCTCCTGCCTCCCTGCCGGGCCGGGGCTGCGGGAGCGCGGGGATTGCAGGGACTGCAGGCTGCGGGCTCCAGCGCTCCACCATTGACTAGCACCTCTTTCTCGTTTCTTTTTTAGAGCTTTAAGTTTCTGAGAGACTGATGGCAATATGACCTGCTAAATTTAAGGGTTGGAACTCTTGGTTCTAGAACTCCAGTTCTGTCTGATTTCTTTTTTTTTCTTTCCTTTCCAAGTGAGCAACAATATGACTGTCTAACGCATGCCTTATTTAGCCTCTCCTGCAAGGATGACCTAGCCAGATGAATTTTAATAATGCTTCCGTGTAGAAGGTGTAAACTCTTTTGGGCTTGATGTGCTGTGAATGTTGCTTTTTTTTTTTTTCCTCCTTTCCTCTCTTTACCACGAGCAGTAGCCAGGCGGGTTCACGCATGCGCTGTTTTTTACTTCCTGTAGCTGTTAAATTCGGCACCGCTCAAACCGCACCGCTGCCATCTAGTGAGACTTCTTTTGTAAAGTACAGCAAAACTTAAAAGATATATACAGTATATATTTATATTTGGGGGAGGGGAAACCTGAAGTGGTTGTGGTTCATGTTGAAGCTGCTGATGTTCATTCCTTACTGTACGGCTGGAAGGAGGGAGCGCTGGCCGGCGCGGAGCAGGGCCAGGCACCGCGGTTCCTTAAGGGCTTTAACCACGGAGCGCGGGCTGGCCTGGGGGGCGGCGGGGCTGGGCTGCTGCCAGGGGCTGCTGCTGCTGGGGGGATGCAGTTGGAAACAAAAACAAACCTTCAGTTTATAAATATATATATATGATTGCTTTTTAAGTGATTTTTTTTTTGGGTTTTTTTTTTTTTGTTAACTCATGTAAATTCTCAAATCCTTTTGCACTGATGTGTTCGACATATTCTTGTACATTCGATTCAGGCAAACTTTTATAATTTTCTTTTTTTTTTTGTTGTTTTGTTTTTGTTTAAATGATGAAATGTTACAGCATGGTGATATTCTATGCAACTAGTTATTCCTCTTTAGTTTGACACTGTAATTTCTCATGATTTAAAGATTGTAGAAATAGACCTACCAGGGTTCTCATGATGTGCGTAACTGTAGCTGCATGAACTCGTGTTCTGTGTATTTGTTGAAGTGCAATGATGTATAAAAAGTGGATTCACCTGTTTTTAAAAATAAAACACTGACAAAACCCCCGTGGGCCGTGTTTTAGAACCGTTTAATCGCCGGAGCCGCGCGCTCCCCGGGCGCGTCTGGATTTTCTGCCCGGTTGTGCAGCTCCCCCGCGCGCTGGGTGCGTCTCACTCCTCTGCCAGGTTGTGCAGCTCCTTCTCCACCTGCTCCACGAAGGCCGGGAAGTGCTGGTCCAGGAGGCAGAGGCGGATGAGGGGCCGCAGCTCCCGCGCGCTCCAGGCCGCGTGGCCCAGCAGGGCCGGCTCCGGGCGCCGCCGCAGCGCCCACTGCCAGGGAGAGCCGGGGTCTGCCACGGGCACGGGCAGCCCAGCCCTCCTGGAACTGCACCAGCTGCAGCTGCCCTGGCTGCAATGGCCTTGCAGTGCTGTGATTTCTGTCTGCTCTCATGCCAGGGTGGCTTTTACACAACGTCATGTTCCCCCAGATTGTTGAAATTGGAAATGTAACCTGGCAAGGCCGCTTTCTGGGTGTGCCTTCCCCTCTGATCTGTGTACATCCTGCCACATGAATTGTGCAGGGATAACCACGTGTGCACCTGCAAGCTCTGAATCTAGCAAAATGTCTTCTGAATGTAAATTATGGGGCTTTTTAGTGTTTAAATATCCTCATCCCTGTCTAATGCCCTCTCCCTGCTTCTCCCCGTGGTGGTGGGAGAACTCTGGGCATTGTGTCAGTGCTCGGTGTGAAATGAGTGGCAGTGGGGTTGGAATGAGATGATCTTGAAGGTTCCTTCCACCCCAAACCATTCTGGGATTCTGTGGTCACTGACTGTGGAAAAAGGGTAAGGAAGACCCAGAGAAGCAACTACACAAAAACAAGTTGGAAATAGAATTTTCTGCTCATCCATCTGCTGCTACACTGGCCCAAATTCCCAGTAAATGAGCAACAGTTGACCTCAGGTATTTATCCTGAATGCTCAGTGAACAGGGAACCCTCTGCTGTGGGTCAAGGTTGAGGAGGCTGCAGGGAGACCTTGGAGCTCCTTCCAGAGCCTCAAGGGGCTCCAGGAGAGCTGGGGAGGGGCTTTGGTCACGGGCCTGGAGTGACAGGACAGGGGGGATGGTTCCCAGTGCCAGGGCAGGGTTAGATGGGATATTCTGTGATTCCATGATTGATATTCTCAGACTTCAGCTCTGAACTGCACAACTTTCACAGAGTGAAGCCAGTGCCAAAGCCATTCCCTTGGATGTTGCCTCGGGGTGTTTCTTTGCTCTCAGTGTGTCACTGCTCCCTATTCAAACGGGGTGATTACAGCACCAAACACCTCTTACAGCCGATTCCCTGGCACAGATCATGGCACAGATGCAGTGTTTTGTTGGGGTAATGATGGCATCCTGATGTTCAGGGAAGACATTTCCCAGATGCTTATGGAAATCTGAGATAGCTCCGACTCAGTTACAGCACCTGAACATCAGATGTTTGGTTTTTTACCTGTGCTAGCTGTGCTACAGATCTTCTTTCTCCAAGGCTTGTGCAGGAATCTGGGAGAGGCTCATCTGGCTAGAAAATATCAAATGCAAATAAGGCCTTGTTACCAAGCAGAGTGTGGGTATGTGCAGGGAGGGAAGCAGTTCCATTTTTAGAGCTGACAGAAGGGAATGTGCTCAGCTACCTTATGCAGTAAAAAGGCATCTTTTTATGGAACCTGCATGCACATCTGCTCCAGTCTTTAAAAATGAAAGATGTGACAATTTAACTACAGGCCCATTATTTCATGTCGAAACTGAAGCTATAAACTACTTCCTAGAACTAACTTCAAAGAATGCTGTGTATGGATGCCCACAGGAGCAATGCTTCCTTCCCATTGATCTACATACTCAGGAGAGCAGAGATGTAGGAATAATCACCCTTGACAATGCTGTGGTTTTGGTTTTTCCATTTACCTCAGGTCTTGGAGAGGAGAAACATTCTGTTCCTCCCAGAGATTGCTTTTCAACGTGCCAGGTGAAGCTCAAACTGTAAACATGCAGGAGCAGGTAAACACAAAGAGGAGACACATCTGGCCTTACTTTGTGACTCTGATCATTTTTTACCCTGTGGAGTCACTTCCTAACTCATGTTTCATGCAGCCAGCCTCAGAGCTGCAAGAAATTCGCTTTTCAATGTGCCAGGTGAAGCTCAAACTGTAAACATGCAGGAGCAGGTAAACACAAAGAGGAGACACATCTGGCCTTACTTTGTGACTCTGATCATTTTTTACCCTGTGGAGTCACTTCCTAACTCATGTTTCATGCAGCCAGCCTCAGAGCTGCAAGAAATTTGTCACGTCCAGCTCGGGAAGCGCGAGCTGGTTGTGTCTGTGTCTGTGTGTCTGTCTGTGTGTGCTGTTACTCACCACGTGCTGGGTGTCCATGGGCAGGCTGTCCTGGCTGAGCTGCAGGCCGTGTCCCTCAGCCCCCTGCACGGGCACATACTCAGCCAGTTTGTGCACACAGCTGCTGCAGTGCTGCTGCATCTCCTGCCTGCAGCTGCCGCCGAACTGCACGCGGAACATGCGGCACTCGCCCTGCCACGAAGCACCGGGGAGTCACGCTCTGAACCCCCCCAGGCAGCCTGCATTTCATTAAACCCCTGTTTCTTAGGTGGCAAGAAGGTGATAGATTTTGGATCACTGCACCAGCTTTACAAACAAACAAGTTTTGCCTGCTGTATTTTCATTTTTCCCAGCAGCTTTGCCAGCAGACTGGGATCCCCAATTTGAAAATCAGTTAAAAGATGCAGGGCCACCTGTCACTCATTCAAGGTTCAGCCAAGTGACCAAACCTTGCCATAATTCAGTTTCTACATGTAGCAGAAAAATGAAGTTTATTGCTGCTCTGGAAGGATATGCCAACTCTGCCCAGTTACACTGAAGCAAGCAGAAGTTCACTGTGGATCTGAACTAGAAATTCTGGGAATGGTATGTCCCAGTTAGGATTTATATGACTGATACATCAAACCCAACCTTACCTGGTCTGCCTGGGTGAAGCCAAACCAACACATTCACTTTGGCTCTCACCTGAATGTTGCCTGAATAGAAGCCAATATGTGCAAGAAATTCAAATGTATTACTTTAAATAGTGAAATAACACTAAAAATCATTAAAAACCCCAGTTAGCCCTGGCTCCCCAGAACAGCTTGCTGGGCTGTTACCATGACAGAAATTTGAAGTCCCAAGGTCCAGCACAGTGTCCTGCAGTGGGGATGGGAGAGTCTGTCCTGTGAGATAAGCTTGGCCTAAGCACCTGGAGCTGATGTAAGGCAGGTGCATGTTCAGTGTTTAGGGAGCCAATTAATGGGACTTTCTGTTTGATCTTGAAATTTCAAATTTAAAACACCTGAAGTACTAGAAAAGCAGCAGCTTCTTGGCACAGCCTGGCTTCTTTAGGTCTTCATCTTGCTGAGGTTCCAGTGTCAAACCCATTTTTACAGCCCATGTTTAATTCCCCGCTGCTGGGCTGCAGGAACACGAGTGTGAGGACACCTCTCACTTTAAAGATTTCTGCCTCACAGATGAGCCAGCTCTTCCTGGCAGCCCCTGTGTTTACATGCCTGTTATCCGAAAAGGTTTGCATCACACAAGGGGATTTTTAGGGCAGGGCAAGCACAAAGGCTTGTCTCAGTGCCTTTTAAAGGGAAAAATGTCAAAATAATGTGAAGTGTAGCACTCATTAGCAGTGCCCAGCTGGATGTCCCCTCATTAATTCAAATGTCAGCATAACTGGAGCAGCCTCCCAGACCTGGGCACCGAGTGTGGGATGCCAGGCAGGTGAGCTCTCCTTTCAGTGACAGAAAGGGGACTTAGGCTGAGTTCTTTTGGAGACTTTCAAAGACCACTTGCTTGTTTAGATCCCCAAATCAATTCTGAGTCAGAGCTATTTGGACTCCCCTGGGTTTTTCACAAGGCCTGTTAAATACTTTAGACTGTAGTTTATACACAGCAGTGGACTTGGAAAATTAAACATTTCTCCTGTATGGAAAGAGAGCTGAGGTAAGTCGAGGTTCATGGCAAAAACTGAGTACTGGGCACTCCCACCTGAACCAAACAAGAGCTGAAGTATTAAAGAACCCTGAGGTCACAGAATCATCACATTTGCACCTCTTCCATGCTGGGGTGGGGGCTGAGCTCAAGGAAAGCAGTATCAGGGGAAATGACTTACTGCAAAGATATTAGGAAGGTTCATCTTGCTCCTGTTCATAGTTTTGAAACTCAATCTAAGAGTCCAGAGTGCCCTAGTGAAGGCACATGTGAAGTGAGAAATTCCACTATAAATGCAGTATTAATGACTGAGGAAAAAGGAGGAGTACAAGATAAATGAGAAATTCATCAGAAGGATGAGCACAGGAGCTACATTCCCTGTCAGGACACACAGTAGGGAAACAATGGTAGAACCACTGCAGTGCCACCAAACCCAGCTGAAGCTGTGTGAATTTATGGCAGGTAAACATTTAGAAGCCCCAAATTGCTTTCAGGCTCTGTTGATATTGCTCCTGTCCTGAGCTGCCCCTCAGCTTTGCTCCAGCCTCGCAGGGAGGGTGATGTGGTGAGGAGCAGAGAATGTGCTGGGGGCCTGGCTCTGTTCACTGGGAAGGTTCCTCAGAACTAATTCCTGCCCCAGCTGACTTCAGCCACAGTCCCTGTTTGCTAACAAGCTGACAAAAAGCACAGGGCAGAGGTGTTTTGGTTTCAGGCATCACCCATGAATTTAAAATAGTAACATAGTCAAGAGTGTCAGAGTTCATCTAAGAACCAAAAAAACTGAGATTTTTACATAAATTGGTAACAAGTGCTGTTTGATTATTTAAAGGCAAACTCACCACTTCATTATGGGAGACCAAAAACCTATGTTCTTTTTGTTTCCTTGAGTACCAAATACCTTAAGCACCAGCCTGCTGCTGCTGTGCCAGGGGCCACAGAACAGCTCAATAACTGCTTGGTTAGAGAGTTTGTTTGCTGAAGTGAAATCTGACTCAGAGGGAGCATGGAAGAGATTTGCTTCATCTTTTGAATTGTTAGCCATGGCAGAGAGATTGTGAAATGAAACCAGTCTGGCTGTTTTAGCAGGCTGAAAACCCTGAATATTAGTAGCTCCAAAAGGCATCAAGAAAATAATTTCTTTAATAAATTCACTCAGTCCATTCTTAATATCTAGAGTAAAAAAATGCATGAGTTCTAATTTACATAGACAATTTACAGCTTCACCAATATTAAGAAATGTTCTCTAGATGTTTCCTATGAGAAATGTTGGAAGCAGCTCAGCTCACCTTGGCCTGTGCCTGGAGCAGCAGGCACTCTGCTTTCCTCAGTATCTTCAGCCACTTGTGGGAATCAATCAGTGAAAAGCCTTCCTGAAATAAAGCAGGACACAAAGCACTGGCTCAGCAAACATGCAGCACACCTCAGTTCTGGGATGTGATTAAACCCCTACTGCAGATCAGTCCCTGCATCAGTGCCGGTTTTGGAGCTGTCAAACAGCTCCACAAGGACACCGTGCCAGGTATGTTCTCATTTCTGCACTTCCCTCCATCTCTGTTTGTGTGTGCTGGCGGTCCCGGCGGTGCCGAATGCAGCAGCAGCAGCAGCAGCGAGAGCTGGGAGGGCTGAAGTTGCCCGGGAGGGCAGCAGAGGGCAGGCGAGCCCGGGGAACGGGAGGGCAGCGCTCGGTGCGAGGCCCGGGAGGCGCTGGATGCAGCCGGCGCAGGGGGAAACGAGCAGCAGCAGCTCTGCTAATCCATACAGATGGTTTTAGACTGCACTTGCATTCCTGTCAGCCCCTTCGAACTCCACAGACTGCTCAGCCTCCTGGAAAAACAGCCCAGGAAGGTGGAAACATCCTGAAACCACTGCAAGGCAATGGACTTGCTCCCCAAGGCACTGTGAGCCAGTGGTTGGCAAAGTCCAGGGAAACACCCAAACGATGAACACATCTCAGGGCAGGCAGGAAATGGGGTACCTGCTTTGTCTGAACTCAAAGCTTTCAGCGACCAGGCCTTCAGCCCAGGCTGCTTTCAAGGGGTCCTAAGGGTCAAAGCCCAGGTCATGTCCATCCTGGAGGGCAGCACTGTGTGCCACAGCCCAACTCAGGAGGGTTCAGGCTGGAAAACCATCTGCTCTTTTGCTCCAGGAATCACCTCAGTGACTGCTCCTTGACTGTCTCATGCAGCAGTTTTTAAGTGCACTGCTCCAGAGGAATCTCTGAAGTGCACAAAGGCAGACTGGCTCACAGACAGCTGCTGTGCCACACTGTCAGCCAGCAGGGAAGTTCATTCCCAAAGGATGTGGGCTCAGAGGGAGGGGAGAAGCTCCCTGTGCAGTGTTCAAGCAGGTGCTGCCAGCAGGTGAGACAGGCAGGGTGCCTGCACTGACTGCACTCAGGGAGCCCAAGGCAGGACTTGCTGAGCTGGGAAAGGCCTCGGGGTCAAAACAGGGAGATCTCACTGGTGAGTGATGGGGAGAAGTGGAACCAAGCCCCAAAATGCTGGGAGTGAAGCAGTTCTACCAAACCATTCCTTCAGCAGGCCTTTAACTTGTGCCCACTTGTGCTTGTTTTTGTTCATTTCAAGTAGTTTCTGTTTTGGAGACACACCAACTGTTTATTTAAATATAGCTGTGCCCATATTCAGTCTGCTTTTATTGTGTTTTTCCTTTCACTGGAGATGAAGGTTGAACAAATGTTGTCTCCTTAAAATAATAACTGTTTCCAAAGAAAGCATAAAAGGCAGCCTCTGTTTAACTTTCCTACCAACTATTTTACTGACATTTCCCAGGCTGTCCTCCTTTTATAAGTCCTGTAAAACAAGCTGGGAAAAAAAACATCATTTGGAATTTTTAGTTAATGTACTCCTGATTATTCAACTCCAATCCCAGAAGTTCATTTAACTGAAATTAAAGTTTAACCACTTTCTTTATTTTAAAAATCATTGTCCCTGTATTCACAGAAGATTTGGGTTGGGAGGACCTTAAAGCCCACCCAGTGCCACCCCCTGCCATGGGCAGGGACACCTCCCACTGTCCCAGGTTGTTCCAAGCCCTGTCCAGCCTGGCCTGGGACGCTTGCAGGGATGGGGCAGTGCCTATGAAATAGGTGAATGAATTCAGAGCACCAAGGAAAAGCACAATAAATGTATCCCTTGAAGTCAGGAGGAGCTCTGCCAACACCCAGGAGCAGGGCGTGGGGCAGAGCCTGCGAACTGCACGGCAATCTGTTGAGATTACAGTGCATTTGTGCCTTTGCAGAGATGATGAATTGACTCTGAACGTGCTCTGGACATGGGCAGTGACACAGAAAAAAGCAGCGTTCCCTCTGGATCGGTGCTGCCACCAGGCTGACAGAGCAGGGAACAGAGCAGCTGCTCCCTGTTCCCGTGAGCAGGCAGCATCCGTGGCTGCTTCACTCAGAGCTGGGCAGGAGCAAAGGCAGATGGCAGTGTAAGATTAATCAGAATATCCCCAAAATGCAGCCTAGAACGGGGCAGGGACACAACAGCTCAAATGTTCATCACCTGAAGAGAGAAATGGCAGCACTTTCCTAAGTCTGGTCGTTAATGTTCAGTCAGGCACATGCTCATGTTGTTCTCCTCTATTGTACTTGTAGGAAAAGTGGTGTAAAGCAAAACTGTTTCCTCCATCTGTGGCCAAAATGTAAGTTTCTCTGAGGGAGGACTGGGAGGGGAATTAAGCTGAAGCAGCAAACAAAGCAAGACGTTTCCCAAATGTTTTGGGAGCAGGCAAGATGTGACCACAGCTGCCACGAGGCTGAAGCCAGAATGCTGATCCAGCCTCGCAGCCCCCGAGTGCAGCATTGACTGGGAAATACTTTTGTTCTGACTTCACATTTCAGCATTCAGAAACCTGCTGTGTAATGAGGGCTCTGATCTGGGCTGGAATCTATTGTGTGTGATTTATGAATATTTTTTTTATTGTATCATCTAGAAACCCTGTGGTGCTGAATACACAGGGATAGATTATCTATTTTTTGTTAGGCTGCAACCCTATCTGAACTAAAAATGACTTTATATTTAAGAAATGTTATTTGTGTAGCAGTTCAGCTATGCTGGCTTGCATCTGTTAGTCTGGACTGACTCATTCACAAGCCAGATGTTTTCCAACAAAACTGTGTGTAAACAATAGCTTAGGAGGAAGGTTTTTTTTGGTCACAAACATGGTATGGTCTCCCTTAAACTAAAACCAGTATTAAAGAAGACAAAGCAAAGCCCAGAATGCCACAGACAGACCCATTCTCGTGTTTGGGCTGCCACTTGTATCAGGCTGATGAAATGCAAACACAAGTTTGTTCTGTAAGTTAAGCTGAAGGAATGCATGCATTGCACAATGCATGGATGAAGGACTGAGCTGGGCACCCCACAGCCTGGCAATGTGCACTGGCAAGCAGGGCTGAGGTCAGCATGGCATCCAAGGAGGTGACCATCCCAGTGCCCAGCTGGCACCGTGCTGCTGCCTGGCAACAGAGGCAGGATGGCAGAAGAGAAAAGCTGAAGGCTCCACACAGGGTTCCTCAGGCAGCACCATGGCACACAATTCCCTGGAAAACACAGCAATGTGCTTCCCAAGCTGCCAGGGAGGTACCTGAGAGAGCTCCTGAGTGCCCTCCTTCCCCAAGGCAGGGCAGAGGACACCAGTGGGCAGCAAAGCTCCCACAGCCCTGCTCCCAGAGCCTGGGCAGGGCCAAAGCAGGGAGTGGGAGAGCACTGCTGGGGAAGGCTGGGCTGGGCAGCTCCTGCCCTGCTGCACCAAACACAGGGATGGCTCCAAAAAGCTGCCCCTCTGCCCACACACAGGCACTGCCCACCCACTGGGGCACCCCAGCCACAGCTCTGCTCCCCACCCTGAGGACAGAGGTACAAGGAATCTCTTCAGAAGTAATTCTGAATACCTATGATATGTTAAGCTCAAATACCAACGTTTTTGACCTGTAATATTCTGGGTATTATCACAATGTAACATCAATACACAGTAACACCTTGCTCATTCTTGAAGTGCCTGATTTGGCACCAGAGGAATGGTAATGTTATTTCCAGGTGTGTGCACAATGTGGTTCTGATCAAAACAAAATAAAGATACGGAAGTGCAAAGCCTGTTATTAACCATTATCTCAAGAGACAGGAAAAATAAAGATGGCAGTCTGAAAAAGCTTGTAAATTATGTTCAAGTATTATACAGAACATTAAAGAACAGGCAAAACGGAGATGCTTTCAGAAAACAAAACTGGAGAAGGTGTGTACAGGTGAATGTTTCAGTGGTGATCATGTTAATAAGGATTTCGTTATTAACAGCTTATTATAATAAAAGAAACTGTACATTCTTGAAAAATGGCATATAGATTCTAAATCAAATGCTTGTACAGATCCCAAAAATAGCAATTTTTAACTCACTGCCTTCCCAAAAGACAATGTGAGTTGCTGTTTCACACTTTTCTAGAATAAGCAGCTTTATATTTAAAAAATGAAAATTCTTCATTGATGACTACAGAACAAACTTGTCATTTCAGCTAAAAGAAGCTGTGAAAATTAAACTTCTAACATAATTTCACTCCTGCCTTCATTATTACCTTGTACCAGTCCTGGAAGTTGAAGTTTTCCTCACTTGTCTCTTTTTCCAATACCTAAATAAGGGCAGATCCCTTAGGTTTGATTTCTGCAGGGTGAGCTGTCTTGAAAAGTGAGTCAGGAGTAAAGTGCCAACAGGACAAAGAAAATATTTCCCCAAAAAGCCAAGTGGGGAGTGGGGGAAGCACAAAGTTGTCCCTGCAAACATTTCCACCCCACCAATGGAGGCAGACAGCCAGGAGCAAGGAATAAAAGGCTGTTCAGCTCTGCATGATCCCTTTTCCCCCCTCAGTCCCTCAGAAATGTTGCTGTTCAGGCTGTGTGGCCGTGGCCAAGGCCAGCCCAGGCTGCAGTCATTAAACAGAGTGCTCTGGGTGTGCTCAGGCAGGGAGGCTGCAGTGGCACATCCAGGACACACACACAGCCCCTCAGGGGACTCAGCAACCCAGGAAGGGCTTTGGCCAAGGTGCAGCAGCAGGTTCTGGATGGGACTGCAGCCCTCTGAAGGGATGAACAGCAAAGCTCAGCCCTCACTCAGGTCAAACCTGGACACTTCAGAGCGAGAACCTGAATTATTTGGAGTTTTTTTCCTGAACTAACCAGTGACGCTGCAGGGACACAGAGGGGAACTGCATGCTCAGGGATTAGCTGGGTAAAGCTCTTCAGGGCATCCATTTAATTTCTTCTTTCATTCCCAATACAAAATATATACTTCCCTGATTGATACCAGACATTAAACTCCAACTTGAGGGTAAATACACTTCATTAACAGACATCACTAATCTTAAAAAATATTCTAAGAGCTGGGTTTAGGAGAACTGGGGCAAGAGGAAAGGAAAGAGCAGAACATAACATCAAACATAAATGGGAAAGCTGAGGCAGAAGGATACTCAGCTTGTCCAAAACAATCACATCAACAGCACATGTGGAAACAAACAACCTGAAACTGAGATTTTTGAACTACCATTGTGGTAGTAAATAAGTCAACCAAACTTTAAAAAGAGAACAACCTTCTGTAGCTCTGCAGTGCATCAGCAACCTGCTCACTGCCCAGGTTTCTGTCAGGAGCCCTCCTTTATTGCACAGGGACCACCTCTGCCCAAGGCACTGCTGTGAATATCAGCTCCAAAATGTGGTGCCTGAGTCTGAGGCACTGCAAAGGGAGCATCAGCAACATGAGAATGCCTGCTGAATGCTTGCCTAATTAATGAGTTCGAATCTACTGTACCCTGAGCACTGGTAGCTTATTAGAAGTCATGAGGGGACCAGGAGGGCACTAAGGACATTTAGTCTACACTTCAAAAGATCAGGTCACAAATCAATTACTCTGGATTAATTTCATCCTATTAAGTAAGTCCTCTTCACAATTTCAATTTGTTTCATTTGTAGGATATTACAAATTCTAGCATCAGAAATAATTGCACTGAATAAACCACCAAAATATCATTTCCATGATGTGTTGATACAGAGGGGAAAGGAAATAGGAGTTGTGGTAAAAGGAACATGATGTATCTCGAGTATGGCCAGAAATTAACATAGATGCTGTTGAGATATTCCTGTAAAATTCCACTGACTACAGCAGACAAGAATGAGGCTTTTCTGCCATCAAATATGCAGTCTGTTAGGCAATGCTGCAGCAAAAACAGGCCCTAAAAATATGTTACATAATTTAATTCCAAATGAAGAATTTGGTTTGAAAAAAAAAATAAATCAAAACACCCTTTAATTTGCATTATGCATCAGGGATTTTCATGTCCCATGCTCTGAAGTTCCATTTACCCTCCTCTTCATTCCATTACACGAGGAGTAGATTGTATTTGGAAAGGAAACCAGTAGTTTCTGTATTTATTAAAAAAAATAAAGCAGTTGTTAGGATATGTGAATATTTTACTGCTATTTTATAAATATTGTTCTTAGAAACAGGCCATAAAAAAGTCATCATCTCAGTGGACTCTGAATAACTATCATTCTTTAAGGAACAGGTTTCTTAACTCTCCTGCTTCAAGAAAATTAAAAGGACTAAGAGAATACCTAAGTACACATGACAGAGAGAATATTCTGATAGCAATCAGGAACACTCGAATATTGCTCCTGCTATGGATGTTAACAACAGAGATTTCCTTTTCTACCCAGCTCTTGATGGAGTTGTAATGAATGTTGTACATAGAAAATAATACTTTTATTATTCATTGATGAGTATTTTACAAAAATGCAGTTCTGCCTGTTGAGAAGGCAATGCCCTGTGACACAGAGCTTGTGCCTCAGCCTGCTCCTGTGCAGAGGTACAAAGCTCCAAGAATTGTTACCCAGTTCCCTCAAATCCAGGAGCCTGCAGCACATCAAAAGGGCTGAGAGCAGGGATTACAACACAGATCAAAAGAGAAGCCATCCCCAGCTGCAAGGATGCAGTTACACACAGCAGAAACGCTTCTGTGACTGCACCAGAGGGGATTCCAGTGCCAGGAAGGAATGTGTAGGTGTGGGGAACTCCCTGGCAGTGCAAAGGGCACAGCCAGCAGCCCAGCAATGGGAGCACAGGTAAAACCGTGCCAAGCTGCACATTCCATGAGAGCTGATGCATTCCCTCTGGAGCAGAGGGTGGTGCAGGAGCCCCTGTGCCAGAACGGCCCCAGTGAGCAGGGGTGCTGTGTGCCAGGCTCCAGGCACGCTCTGTGCTTACTCCTGCCAAGCCTGCCTCAATATTGTGACAGCTCTGGGACAGCACTGACAGCTGCAGGGACACAGAACCACTGAGATTTACCAGCTCTGACGATTTCTGCAGCAAAAGCACAGCCTGAGCAGCACTGCAAGTTGGTTTGTTGGTGTATGGCATCTCAGCAAGGAGACTGCAAACTGCAATCCCTGAAGTGCCCAAGGCCAGGCTGGACAGGGCTCTGAGCAGCCTGGGCTGGTGGGATTTATCCCAGCCTGGGGCAGGACATTGCAGCTCGATGGTCCTGACGGTGCCCTCCAGCCCAAACCATTCTGTGATCTCTCCAGAGGGGCAGGGAAGGTGTCCGTGCCTCGTGGATGTCCCAGTCGCTGTGCACAATGGAGTGGAACACATTTGTGAGTTATCTGACAGCAGAGTGTGCACACTGTCACCTGGAGTACACACACCTTTTCATAAAGGTGCTGCTCAGAGTTTGTAGCNCACTGGCTGAGCTCTGAGCAACCTGGGACAGTGGGAGGGGTCCCTGCAGGGCAGGGGTGGCACTGGCTGAGCTCGGAGGTCCTTCCAACCCAGACCATCCTGGGAGTCTATGAAAACGAGCACACTGGGTGTTTGGTGGTTTTGGAGCCAGTCTGGTGTGTTTAAGAGGAAAAGTGGGAGGCCTGCAACTGGCCCAGCCTCAGGAATGCACAGTCCTAGCACACAGCAGGGCCTCTCACCCCCCATCAGCCCTGCATGCACAGAACACACCTGCACCACGACCCACACTCACCTCCTCAAACAACTGCATCCAGAGGAACCAACAGTTGGAAAACCAGCTTTGTACCCCTTGACTTCAACAACTTTTCTCTAAATGTTAGTGTCAACTTTAAGGTTGGCATAGAAGCATTGCCAAAATAAACTTTTTTTTTTTAAAGCAAACAATTTTTTTTTTCCTTTTAAACTCTCAGTGTTATGTTTTGGTCACATCTACCAAGCATGTCTGTTCCACCTCTCCTGCACTCTGTGATAGCTCCTGCAGTATCTCAGTGTCTCTGGGAGGCTGCAGCAGTGCTGAGACAGCCCAGAAACTCCTCATCTGCCATTTCATGCCCAGCAGCTCTCTGAAAGCTTCACCAGCCACTAAACACAAGAGCTGCAGGAAAGTGCTTTTCCCAGCCAAGTTTTCATAGAGCTTTCTGATCCCTCATCCCTTCTGACAGCACTTTAATCTGCCCTGTTCCTTGCCAGGTTCACCCTCTGCCAGACGAGGCTCTGAAGGGCTGCAGCTTTGAGCTGTGCCTCCTCTGCACTTTACTCAGTTATGAGAAGCTGCAGTTGGTTTTTCTGTGGTTATTCCAAGGGCTTCCAGAGCAATGCCAGTTCCTGGTCCCTGACAGGTACAGCCACTGGCAACAGCATCCTGCACCCAATCCTTCCAAGCAGGATTTGGTAAGAGATGGCACAAGTCTCATTTCTGTCTGCATGTTCCATACTTCATCCCTTTTCCTCATTCAGCACAACTGCTAAAATACTTTCCATGGTCCATTTTTACTTTGTCCTCACTAAATGTGGGCCAAAGGCTGTGTGTCCCACAAGGGCCATCCAACAGCTCTCTGTTAGCTCATGCATTAACTCTTCAATATTCCTCACACACCCACAGGCCAAAAAATTCAAGAGTATCCTAAGTCTCCCCTATACTTCAATTTCTATCAGTTAAAGACCTTTCAAGAGGCACAGTAAAAACTCATTTATAAGCTTATACATATTTAAAGCTGCAACATAGTCTCTTGTACGTTCTGTATTAAAAAAGCTTTGTTATCTGTAAGCTGCAGCATCTCCTAGTGGTCTGCAAGACCTTTCTGATTTATTTATCAGCCACCTCCTGCTCGTTTTCACCACTGAGTACTGGTGATAGGCACTGAGCACACTTAACTCCACCTTCCAGCAAGGTCTTCTGTGTCCTGAGCATCAAACCCACTCCTGCCAGGCAGAGTTTTCCTCGTGGTGTCATTGGGAAATCTTTAGTTTAGTAGTTGGTTATGTTTAAACAAGTGCAGGCCACAGGAAAACCTGTTGGCACAGTTCTGAAGTTGTTGTTTTGTCCCCAAGGATGTATGTGGTATGTTAGATCTCATCATCCAACACAGAAAATGCAAACCCTTTGATAAACCAAATTGTCCAGCCAAAATACTAACAGGTCATTGGCAAGAAATTAGCTGATCATATAGCAAATCATACAGGGAATTATAGTGTTACCTGTTTCTTAACAGTTTCCCTTCTGTTTTCTTAGAAGGATCATGAAAAAACCTAAACCCAAAACTCATTCAATATCAGCAGCACTTAGCACTACCTCTTAATCTAGAATTTTAGACTCTCAGAAAATATGCTGATCCTCGGTAGGAAATAATGCATTTAGCATTATTCTGATAAATGTGAAAGGGAAAGCAGCACATGGGAATTACCATGAGCAAAACAAAACTGACAGTTCCCACTTCAGTGGGAGAGAGGATGAGGCTGAGAAAGGAAAGGGAGTTAATTCTGATGGTGACATGAAGGAGAAATGTTCTTTATACATGACAGACTTACCAGAACTGTTCGCCCTTGGGAAATAAAGAAATGGCCAGACACCACGATAGTAAGGACCAGAGGGCCCGATTCTTCATTTGATTCAAACACCTTGAAAAAGATAAAGGAAAATTTGGCCCTGAGCACAGAATCTACAGTTCCCATTTCCAGTGCAAAACAAAACGTTCCAAAGGTCGGTGTTAGAAGCCAGGTGTGTAACTCACATCTCACTAATGCAATTTGCCCTCCACTCCCACAGACAGGAGGCACATTTAATGAATTTTTCACTAATTATACCTCCATATACAGATTTAATTCCTTTCAACAACCCTCTGGACTCTTCCAACTTGATCTCAATTTTAATACCACAGGTCACTGCTGCACGAATTAAAAATTTGGGCCACTAACCATGCTACCTCTGATGTGCTGACATTAATAATTCATGAAGTAAAACCTCTCCCGATTCCTGCTTTAGCTCGGGACTTGCAAGAAGACACCTGAAAGGCCTCATTTATTCGCGTTCGCCTCAGCAGAGGCAGTCACCCCACACCGCTCCGCCACCCTCCCCGCGCCGCCGGCACCTTCCAAGAGCTGGTGTGCGGCTCATCGTCACCGTCCGTCGGGGGCAGGAAGCGGCCGTAGCGCTTCAGAGGCCACGTTGTGGCGCTGCCGAGGAGGGAGGTGTCGCCGCCGCTGCCCGGCGCTGGGCCCGGCCGAGGCTCGGAGCCGCGAACGCCGCCGGCCGCCGCCATCCCGCGATGAGGGGGCTGAGGGCGCTGAGGGGGCTGAGGGATCGCGGCACTGAGGGGGCTGAGGGCCCTGAGGGATCGCGGCGCTGAGGGGGCTGAGGGATTGGGGCGCTGAGGGGGCTGAGGGATCGCGGCGCTGAGGGGGCTGAGGGCCCTGAGGAGGCTGAGGGATTGGGGCGCTGAGGAGGCTGAAGGGGCTGAGGGCCCTGAGGGGGCTAAGGGATTGGGGCGCTGAAGGGGCTGAGGGATCGCGGCGCTGAGGGCCCTGAGGGCGCTAAGGGGCGGCGGGCGCAGGCAGCGCACGGGCACAGGGCGGGAAGCGGCAGCCAATAGGAGGACGGCGACAACACGTGGCGGGAATTCTTGGCCAATCAGCGCGAGGCGCGCTTGGGCTCGCGGCGATTTTTCTGTGGCGAGGCGGGCGCGGGAGTCGCGCTGGTTTCAGTCGTGTCAGTGGTGCTGGGTCAGTTCCCGGCTCCTTCATCTGCTTCCTCCCGTCTCCCTCCCCTCCCCTCTACTGCTCCGCGGGCAGCGCGGCTGCAGCCTCTCCCTTCTCGGCCGTGTCCGTATGGCCGGCCCGCCTGGCGGCGCCGAGGGGAGAGCGGGCAGGCGGCCCCGCGGCCGCCATTTTGTGGGTGTGAGGGAGCGGCCGTGGGGCAGCGCAGGGAGGAGAAGGACGGGGCCGTGAGGGACCCGCGGGCTGGTGCTGCCCTCTGTGCCGGCTCCGGGAACCGGGGTCAGTGCATTGCTCACCTCCTTCCTCGGCTGAAGCGCGGCAAGTCCAAATAAAAACGCTGTCCTATGCTCTAAATTGCCTTTCCATTTCTTGGTGCGGCGCTCACTTTGCAGAGTTGCAACAGGGCTTTTGTGATTTTTTGAATTGGGGTCTGTTGAAAATGGTGTTTTCAGCGTGTGTTGGATGGTTTTAGCCAGCATGAGGCAAACAGCTGGATTAATAAATCCAAGTTGCACTCATTTTGCTCCCTTTCTGCTATTAGTTTGCACGTGCAATGATGTAATGCTACACTTCCCCTGGACAAGGAGTGGTGGTGAAATGACTGCACTTAAATATTCCATTTATAGTACGTACCTTGGCTCATTCACAATAAAAATGTGCATGAGCTGGTCAAGGTCATTGAGGGGGCTCAGTACCATTTAGGACTGCCCTGAATGGGCTTGTGGATGCCCATCACCACCAGCCACAGTTAAACCATCATCTGCCTGAGGGTGCCATCCAAATGTCTTTAATCCCAGTTCAGTGCATTGCTCCCTGCCAGCAGCACACACCTGACCAAACTTGGCTAAATAGTCATAGTTAAATTAAGCAGAACAAAGATATTTGCCAATTTTTTCTGCCTTTTTTTTTTTTTTTTTACCTTTATGGTTTGCACTGATGATGCTGTTTTGGCTGACAAGAATAAAGTTAAATGAACTGCTATCTCATCTGAAATAAAACCTTTAGAGGCAAGGTTAACCTATTCATCTGCATGGTTTAATCTGCATGGTTTAATCTAGATGGTTTAATTAGAAAATATTAGATTGACATTTATGTCCTGTGGCCCTTGAGTTTTTCATCCAATGTTGCACCCGAGAGCCAGTTTAGCATCCAAGGAACTATTTCCAAAATAAACAATTTTGCAGTGTTTCCAGGAGGGAGGTGTTTATCTAAACATTTTGCAGATAGGGAAACACAGGCAGAAAGGCATTAAATGACTTGACAAGGTCATGCAGAGAAATCAGTAATGAAACAGGGAATACAGTGTGGGCTTTGCAGCTGCCAGTTGCCTTCTCTAATCACTGCTGCCCCACGAGGCTTCCTCACATCGTGCTTGTCAAACATGCAGAATTTGCCAGTAGACTTGGGACTTTGTTGGAATCTATAGAAGCAGCTGAATATTATGGTCAGAGAAAATATGAGCCCATGCAGGGAATCTGTTTTTCCTCTATTTCACCTGAAAACTGAAGTTTGCAGTGTCTATTTTCCATGCAAACCAGTTTCCAGTGTCTATTTTCTAAGAGTGATTTCTGGCTTCTGCAGGAAGAAAACGAAAGCTTAATGCTTTACTAAAACAAAAATTTCAAAGTGGAGGTTTGAAAGAGGCAGATGGAAACCAAATATAAAACACTTCCCTCTCATCATAGGTTTTTGCTGTACTAGGCTCTGATAGTTTGCTTCTACTCTTTGGACATGAATGTGTTGTGATTTTAAATGTATATAGAGTGAAATGAGCATTGTGTTAAGAGTGATACACAGGCTTTTGCTGATTCTGATTTCCTTGGGGAATTGCATGATTAGCTCTGGATTCAGAGAGTGGGGATGTAGGAAAATGGTTAAAATGTGTTTTGGTTGGGGTTTTCTTGTTTGTTTGTTTGTTTTTTTTAAGGGTAAAAAAGCTGCCAGTTTAATAAAATTACACGAGAAAGTGCAGAAGGAGGACACAAGTAAAAACTGTCAGGAGACTGACAGGTTAAAATGTACTCCATCAGAGATGGGATGGCAAATCCCATGTGGATGCCAAGGGTTTGGCACTGTGGTTATTTCAAGTTTCCCTGAGACCTCACAGTGGTACAAGTTGATTTTCTCACTGCAGAAGTATTTGCTCTCGTTAATAAATTAAAAAAAACCTGCCCAAAGCAGAGCTCTCTGTGCAGGGAGAGAGATCCCTTCCTGCACCACATGAGTTGGATAATGTGGAAATAATTGTTCAACATGAAACAGTTGATTGTGGTGCTGGGTGTGCTGCTGGACAATCCACATTATTGATTTTTAATAGTACTGGTGGTGATAAAAGCAACAATAAAATCATCTCACCGTGACTTTGCTGTCAAGTGTGAGCACAGATCTGCCACAAGTGCAGGGATGGACTGGAGTAACTCACCCAAATGGGACAAATAATGGATTAACAAAAGTGAGGCTGCCAGATGCATGAAAGGGATAAAATAAGCAAAAAAAAGGTGCATTTTAGAAATTCTGGAGGTTTCCTGTGGTACTGACAACTTCCCAGCTGTGTTAAAGGCAGGAATGGGATTGCTCACAATGGCATAAATCAAAGGCTGGTGAAATGTTCTGTTCGGAATACTTGATTTATTGCTTGGATTTCAGGAATAAACAGTGCTGCCTTGTGCTTTAGTTGCTTTGTTAGTAGTTGTGGTATGTTTATTCCATTAATTAAGTTGTGCTGCTTTCCTTGGAATGTGATCTGCAGTCAGCAGCCTCCCTGCCCAGAGCTCTCCGTGCTGCTGGAATTCCAGCAGCTTGGATTATTGCACAGCAGTTCTGTCCCCCCCTGCCCAAAACACCTCAGCCAGTTCTGTCAGCAAGAGTCAGCCTGGGGGGTGAACTTGGAGGTTTCTTACACAGAATTTTGGAGCCAGGCCCCTGTGTTGTGCTGGTGTAGTGGCCCCTGCTGTCCTGAGGAGAGTCAGGAGTTCACACACCTCTGGGAGACCCCATTCCCCAGCTGTGGGAACTGCAGGCTCTGAATTTCCCTCATCCCTTTTACCCTGTTCCTTTTTTGCCTTTGACAAAATCCACCCCTTTGCAATAAGCTTTACGTTTTCAAATGAAAAAGTGATGCCAAATCAATGTGTTCTGACTGAATGTACTTCAGGTATCAGTGTAAGGTCGAAGTCAAGTCTGATGACTTCAGTTTGGCACCAGAATCCCACGGAATCCCAGACTGGTTTGGGTTGGGAGGGACCTTAAAGCCCATCCAGTGCCCTGGCAGGGACACCTCCCACTGTCCCAGGCTGCTCCAAGCCCCATCCAACCTGGCCTTGGGCACTGCCAGGGATGGGGCAGCCCCAGCTTCTCTGGGCACCCTGTGCCAGGGCCTCCCCACCCTCCCAGGGAACAATTCCTTCCCAATATCCCATCCAACCCTGCCCTCTGGCACTGGGAGCCATTCCCTGTGTCCTGTCACTAGAGCACAAAAAGTCCCTTTTCTTTTTATGAGGCTGCTTTATGCCCTGGCAGGGGCTCTGAGCTCTCCCTGGATCCCTCTCCTCTCCAGGTGAGCACCCCCAGCTCTCCCAGCCTGGGAGCAGCTCCGTGCCCTCCTCTGGCCTGGCTCCAGCAGTTCTGTGTCCTTCCTGTGCTCAGGATCCCAGCTGGGATGTGCAGTTCTGCTTCACAGCCTGTCTCTTCAGTGGCCATGTCAAGATTAAGACTGGATTGAGAATCCACCCTTCAAGCACCACCAGCATTTCCCAGCTCACTGTCTCCAATTATCCTTTATTTGCAGAAGTTACTCAGATGTAGTGTGTCTCCAAAACTGATCCTCTAAGCTCACGTTTATCTAATGGTGACATTCCTAACTTCTCAGGTGTCATCCACCTAAACACCACCTTCTCTAGATGATCTTGAAGGTGCCTTCCAACCCAAACCATTCTGTGATCTTGCTCCCGAAATTTTGTGGTTGGTGAGGGTGCTTGAGCTTTCCAGGGCAGCTCACCAAGCAGTGTGTGTTGTGTCCACAGCTTTGTGACAGACAGAGGAGCCAGGAAGGTCTGTGCTTTGTGTGTCTTGGTTATCACTGCTCCAGGATGTGCTGCAGCTTGCAGTGGGGGGGTGGACAGAGCTGCCAAAAAAGCTTTATCTCTGTGAGCTGTGTGTGGCAGCCAGGGAGCAGCCTGTGGTGAGCAGGTGCTGTGGACAGAACACAGAGCTGTCCCTGTCCCTCAGGCAGCAGGGACACACCAAAGCCAGCAGGGACACACCAAAGCCAGCCTGAAGCCCCAACTCCACGGGCTCCTGACCTCATGGTGTGACTGGAGACTGCTCCAGAAACCTTTTCCTAGGGAAGGTCACGTTTCTTCAAAGCATAATTTATTTGCATTCTCTTTATTTCCTTTTAAGTTGTCTAACTTTAGCACTCAGGGCACAGATGAAGGAGCTGCTGCCTCCCAGATTTTCCATTTACATAAAAAACCCACCCACAAACACCCTTCACTGTCAGTGCATCCATTTTGCTGAGTGCTTTTCATTTTCCATGACCTTGAAAACATCAGGACATTTACTAATTAATTCAAATTTACAGCTGGGTGGAGGGGAGAATTGCAGATCAGAGATAAGCAATTTGTTGTGTGCCCCTTCTTTGATGAGGATTGTAGGAGAAATAGTCCAAGGCATTGCCAAGACTTCCCATCCCAATCAGCTGTGTTTTTCATTTAAGCACTGGTTAAAGAGTGACCCGTGCAGGAAGAGAGAGAGGAGTCTGAACTTAGAGGGATTGTTGTAAACTGAATTCCTGAGAGTCCTGGAAGGTGGACAGGAGCTGGAATTATCTCTGCTTTTAGCTCTCATACTGATTAACTCTGAACATTTCCTAAAGTAAATCTGTATTATATGTGCTGTATAAACACAGCAGTAATGGGAATGTTGACTTCGACAACTCTGACAAAGTTTGTTTCTTTTGTAAAGAAAAAGCAAGACTTTTTTTTTTTCCTCCAGGTTGCATTTTACTGATTTTTAGCAGTTCTTGCAGTGAGCTTGTAGGAGAAAATACATCTCTGATTCTTCCTTTAAGCCTCAGTCCCAAAGCTGATGTCAGGGAGAGTTATGTGTACATAAAGAGGAAGCAAATGTCTTGAACTTTCATGCATTCTCAGAGAAGGATATTCCCTCTCCACCACCCTAATTCTGAATTCTCTTTCTAGACTACTGGATTATCATGTGTTCAGCCAAGGATTTAGTGAAGCAGGTGAATGGAGAACTCTAAATATGTCTAGCTAGTGCAATACATCTGTGCCTCTTCGTGCCTGAATAGAATAAAATAGAATGTTATATTTCAGCTCCTGTTCCAAATAGACAGCCTTTTAAAGTAGAGAATTTTTTTTCTCATTTTAGTGACAGGAAAGAGTTGCTGAGCCTCCCACTAAGAAGGGAGACACTGAACCCACCCTGCCATGTTCAGCTGTCCCTCTGTCACCTCACCTGGAATCTGCCACTGGAGAAGGAGCCTTTAGTCCCCTCAATCCCACACTGTTGGGGAAGCAAGCAGCAGAATGCCAATACATTTAATTTACTTGCTTCATCTCCCCTGTGTTTTGTATTCATATGAATAGCATTACAGGAGCAGGGATGTGCTTATGTAACAAAAAGTTCTCTTTCAGCTTAAGGTTCATGTGGTTCCTTGTATTTACCACACATGGAATGGGGTCTGGATGTCCTGCAGCAGGAGAGCAGCAATTGGTGTGAAAATTATATTGTCTGCCAGGGCTGGGACATGAGCTGTGGGTGCCTTCCCCAAATGCTGTGAGTGTAGCTCCTGGAGAGGTGCCCATCTGGCCCCAGATGCCAGGGTGGGGATGTGCAGGAGAACTATTGATCCAAAGCACACAGTGTTACACTGGGAGTCCTTCTTTGCTCTCATAGCCTCAAACACCAAGAAAGGCCTGACTTTTCTCCATCTCCCAGGCTTCTGCTGTGCTGTTGGATTGCATATGGTGCAGTGTAGCAATGATGCTGTCCTGTAATGTACACTGGTTAATTAAAACGAGGGAGATTGATCACCTTTTCCCATCAGCGCTGTGGGTCAGGTTCCCCTCAGGCTGCACTGCTGGAATCTCCCTGGTGCCAGCCCTGAGCAGCACTGCAGGCTCTGAGGGACTCTCACACCCACAGCAGGGACGTGCCAGGAGATGTCTGCCTCCATCAGGACCAGGCACAGGACAGCTCCCTGCTCTGGACTGCTCTCTTCCTGCATAGCATGAGAAATTAATCTGTGGCACTGTGAGAAGTGCAAATATCACTCTCTTTCTCTCTCCTCCATTGTCCCTGATTTCACTGGGGACGTCTGCCAAATGGGCAAGCATGATTAAGCTTTGGACATTTCTTCAGGATACAGTTTTGTAAGCCATTTTCCTCTCTGAGCCTGCTTTTGGACATCCTGGCCATGAGCTGGGTTTGTTTTCCTGTGGTCTTACAGAGTCATGGCAATATCACCATTTCACAGACATGGACTAACTTCTCTGTACTCCACATTTTTGTTAATTTTAATACAGGAGGCAGCTGCTCAGTTCAGTCTAATTTATTTTCTGCATGAAAACTGAGAGATAGCTGTTGTCATTCTTTGCAGAAGCTGTGCATGATTCTGATCACCCAGCAAGTTCACAGCACAACAGCTTTGCCAGTTTCAGCTGATTTCTTCTGATCTTGTTTGATGAAAGGTAAGAGTGAGAGCCTCTCTCAGGCTTATTTGTTGTTGTTACACAAGACCTGGATGCAAATAAATAGAATCTTAGTTGTTATTCTCAGCAAAATATCAAGTGTGATAGGCGGAATGTCATTTGTGATGGAAGAGATTTTGTTTTCCTATCTCAGCTTTCCAGAGATGGAGTATTTGTTAACATCTAACAACAGCCTGATGTCAGTGGAAAACTCAGATGCCATTGACATAAGCTCTCACATTAATCAAGAAAAAATGTAAGTTTTGAGAGCCATTTCTGCTACCTGAACAGAACTGAGGCTTGGGGTCACAGTGGAAGGTTGGAGATCATTCTCAAGCTGCTTTTCCCCCTCACATGCTGCAAAGCAATGTTTTTAAAACACAGCCCCCTGCAAAAAAAGCTCCACTACATTCATTATAAAGGTAGATGTAAAAATGTCTTCACTCCAGCAGTGCTAATGTCAAATAATTGTTTGTGTCTGTGCTTGAAGAGGCTGACAATACTTTCACTTGAGGGTAAAGGACTGGAAGGGTTTATATTTATTGTGCTACCATTTCCAGTGCCCTGGAGTGTGTTTCATATCCTGTGTAGTGTGAGCCTGACAGCCACTGCTGTGGAGAATCTACAAATCACCTCAGCTCTCTGCCATTCTGGCATTTCTTCCCCAAAAAGATGATTGTGGTGTGATTTCCACAGTCCCTTCCCCAGGGATTTCTTCGTGCTGCCTGTAGAAGGAAGGTATCACACAGGCTCCTGCATGAAATCCCCTGCAGAGCAGAGCAGTTTGCTGGAGTGCTGCAGTTGCCTGTTGGTCTGGGAAACAGCCTGGAAGTTGTCTTTGGGATTGGTGCCTCTGCCATGGAAGCTCAGTGTGTCTCAAGGACAGACAAATGCCCTGTGGAAGGCCCTGAGATGGCCCTGTTTTATCAGGATGAGTGCTGTCTTTTTTTGTAGAACAAAAGCCATTATAGACAGAGGCTCAGGACTTAACACAGTAACAGAGGCAATTGGAGAGTTTTAGAGGTATTGTTGGACAGGGCACAGCAGACTCAGATGTTTGCAAGTGAAGCTAAGCATTGTTCCTTCTGAGAAAAAAATGAGCTTTTAAATCTGTCTGGGCTTTTTATTTCTATTCAGAGCAATCTGTACCTGTTCTCCTCCAGTACATGTAAGTTGTGCAAGGTTTCTTAAAGGTTTATAAAGTAAGGTAGGATGCATTAATCTGAGAGTTTCTTGTAAAGCAGGGAAGATATTATTTCATATTTGAACAGGTTTTATTATTGAGAAAATGGTATAAGAATACAGAAGACACACCTGACTGTACAGAAACAATTCCTGTATGGGTTTCATTGCCATAGGGTGTTGTGGTGCCAAACTTTTACATGGATCTGAAGAGTAAAGGGAGAAATGCAAGAGAAAAAAAAGATCTGTGATGGGTCATTAAACGTGGAGATAATAACCCTTAGAACCAGAGAGCCCCTGAGCCACAGGTTGCTGAAGGTTTGAGAGGATTTTCCTGCAAAACACTCCCAAGTGCTCCCATCTGAGTGGCCACTGCCCCCTCAATCCCTGGTGGGTCCTGAGAGAGGATTCCCAGTCCCTTCCTGATGGTGTGAAAGGCAAGGCTGGCTGACAAAGGGCTGGCAGGAAGCCTTAGTGCAGCTTTGGGGTGAATAGAAATGAAAAATGGGAGGGTGAAAGTGGGCTGCAGGAATGCAGCCTGGCACAGCACATGGCTGTGTGTGCTCTCCATCCTGCTCAGAGCAAACTGGACTCGGGATACCCTGGGAGCTGCATCAGGAATGTGCCCACTGGCTGCTGTTGGAGGCTGGACTCGAAACAGATCTTTAGTTTGCACCTCTCTGTCTGTTCCTCTACTCTGTGATCCTTTTCTTACTCAAAATCACAGTTTTCTAGTTGCTTCTTTGAGTAATAGAAACCATATAGAAATGTATGTTGTATTAGCTATGTATAATATGCAGGAAATCAAATCAAGCACAAAACCCAGCCACCATCTTTATTAATATTACAGGGTCTTTTTTTAAAAATGCTGTTCTGTTCATCCTTTTAAAAGGGATGAATAAAATCCCTTTATTCATTCTTTTAAAATATCCAGACAACTCCAACTGAAAGAAACTCTCAGCATATCATATGCAGCAGCTGGAATTTGTGAATTTTGCACACAGCTCACACATTATCCATTCCAGCAGCATGCACTCCTTTATCCTCTGTCTCTTACCTGCTTTCATAATGAGCCTTCAGGAAAGAAGAACACATGTCCTGAAACAACTTCTGGGGTTACTTAATTGCTCAGTGACCTTCTCCAGATTTGCCAAATCGCTTCAGCTCAAGCACCACTCCTCAGTATTTAATATATACCATGAAGTGCCACTCAATTTTCAAATGCTTCATTCTGAACTTCGTTGTTATTCCCATGAAGAAGGATTTCCCAATCACTCCCTGTTGGCAGAATGCAAGCAGATAAAACTGGCTAAATCCTCAGCCACCTGCAATATGCTAGGAGACAACCATCAGAGTCACTCTGTCACATGCATGAAACTCAGGTTTTTGTCTTGCCTTAAAAAGGTTGTAAATTTGTGAAAATAACCTTCAGAGTGAGAGGGTCAGAGGCACTGCTTGGGGAGGAAGTGTGCAGCAGATGTTGTGAATTTTCTGCCATTAAAACATATAAAGCAATGTTTTCATGACACAGTATCCTACATTTTGTATCATGCTCATAAATATGTAAAGGAATAATATTTTCTCCCTCACAAGAGCTGAGAATTGATAGGGGAGCATTAAGGGTTCATTCTGCTGCCATGACCTCTGCAGCTGGTAATGCCTGAGCAGAGTCATGTGTGGCTAGAAACAAAATTTAGTTTTTTACAAGAAAGGTGGGAGTATCTGTTACTGATGTGCCACTGAGAACTGAGGATCTCAGCACATGTTACAGCTTTAAAATTTAATCTGGGTCATGTGCCAGAGGCATCATGATTCTTACTGTTACTGAAGTGTATGGATATATTATTGCAAGGGTGAGAAGAACATTCCAGAAAGAAATATCCAAAAAGGAGCTAAATAGATAGAAGACAAACTGCTCCTCTGTGTCAGCACTTCAGAACACTCCCTGCAGCAGCATGAGGATCCAGAGACACTGGCAAGTCACTGCTGGTTAAAGGGAACAAGTCAGGTAGTTCAGGTTCCAGCTGATGACTTTTCTTATATGAGAGTTTACAAATTCCATTACACTCCTGTTAACTTCAGCATTGTTCTTGCTAACTTCCTCCATTGAAGTGGCTTGCTTGAACTTGATAAAATAGCAAAAGTAATTATAAATTTGGCTGGGAGACAGACAGGAGCTACGTCTGGTTGGATCCATGGCTGTTCAATATTCATTTTTCTTCTTCCTTTTGCACAGTGACAGGGCACAATTTATTTTTACAATTGTATTGAGATATTTTGTGGATGCTATAGATGAGCAATTTAATTGGGTCTTCTTGCTGTAGTAAGAAGCTGGTGCTTTTATTCACACCACAGAATTCAGAGCTGAAGGGGAAAAGGACTGCACTAAAGAAGAGTACAGTTCAGGATACAGTTTGCTGAGGGTTAAGGACTCTCTTGGGAACATCTGCTTTGGGGATGATGTTGAAGTTGTTGGCTAAAGTCAGGAATGCAGGGAAGCCCTGGCTGGTGGCCTGCAGAGTAGGAGATGGAGCAGTGTCACTGTCAGGCATTGCTGTGGCCAGGGAAAGCTCTTCCTGCAGGGCTTCCTGCACACAGCAGCTGCTGGGCTTGAAGAGGAAGGACTGAGGCTGACAGGAAAAATCTGCAGTGTCTTAAAGTCACTTAGAATTAGGGTTGGGTAGGAATAATTCTTCCTGCTGGGTGCTGGAGAAAGCTGGTGGGATGTTTCTCCATGTGGGGAAGAACTGTAGGATGGACAGTGCTATTGCCTAGCCAGGCCCACGCTTCCCTGGCACACTTGGAATGGAAAGCAGCAGGGAGAAAACACAGCAGGCCTCACAGAGTGAACTGAGGGGCAGGTCCAGGTCACTGCAGAGCAACACCTCCCTCTGTCCAGTGCAGCTTTCTGGAGGAGATGGCAGCAGTGAGAAGGGCTGTTTGCTTGCAGCCAGGCAGCTGATGCAGAGCAACACCTCCCTCTGTCCAGTGCAGCTTTCTGGAGGAGATGGCAGCAGTGAGAAGGGCTGTTTGCTTGCAGCCAGGCAGCTGATGCAGAGCAACACCTCCCTCTGTCCAGTGCAGCTTTCTGGAGGAGATGGCAGCAGTGAGAAGGGCTGTTTGCTTGCAGCCAGGCACCTGAGTGAGGTACTTGCTGAGTCCTTGTCTCGGTGTGAGACAGCACTGACTCCTGCCATACTGTCATGGGGTATTTTTGCTCTCAAAGCACAGGCTGAAAAGGCTAACTTGTTCTGCCATGTATAGCAAATGATCCGTCTGCTGAGCCACCTGGAAGGCCTCTATTTTTAGGCTCCTTCCTCGGAGCAGTTGTAACTGCAATTGACATATTGTTAGCCAAAAGCATGGCACACGAGGCAGGAATATGTCTGGAGCCACTGGTTGTTAGCAACGCTGGGATCAGGGGCCCTGGCAAGAGCCAGTTTGCTTTTTCCAAGCAGGAAAACAAGTTGAACTAGTACAAGCCTGCCTCTCAGCAGCCAGAGCTGAGCAGTCCTAACAAGGCAGTGCTTTTGGTCAAAGAGGGGAAAAGGCTGAAGGACACACTGAACCTGGGTGGGCAGAGTTCAGCCTGTCAGTCACCACTTGGGAGGTGAGCACACCCAAGTGACTGTGGCCTGAATACACTGGGTAAGTGAGGTGCCCAAAGCCTGATCTGTGCACAGCAGGGAGGAGCTTTTGGCTAACATTTTACAGAGTTTTTTTCTCTAATTAAGACATCTCTTTCCCAGATCTTGACACTTCTTCCTCGCTACCCAGCTGCTTACAGTCCATGGTCACAAAAACCCCCAGAGCTCACACAGGCAGTCCTTGTCAGGGCCGCTGCTTTGTCAGGGTGTAATCCCCCAATCTTCAGATATTTCAATATTTTCTTTCTATATCGTTGACTTTGAATATTGCTCTGTTAAATCACACTCTATTGTGCTGACAGGTAAATCCTTATTTATCACTTTGCCAATTTCTGTTTCATTCCCACAGGGAATTGGCAAAGCCTGCCTATCTGTGGATCATCAGAGTTCATTTGAATTACCTTCTGTGTGTATTTCTCCATGGGTGCAGGTGGACATTCCTGTTTGCTTTCTTACCAGTATTAAATTCTGGATCCAGAGCACTTTGGTCCCTTTTCCCCAAACCAACTTTGGCAACAACTCTATCATGACAGATTTGCTTGGAAATCTGATGTCCTGTTGTTCTTGTTGTGTTGTGAGAACACTTGAGTGTAATTTTCTGGCCCAGGTTCTGGTTCTGCAAGAAGCCACGTGCTGAAGCTCTGCCAAATGGAAACCCTGTGCCTTCCCAGGAAAGCAGTAGCACCTACATGTGTTGGGCCTGTTCATCACTTGTAAATGTTTGTAGTTCAGGTGCTAGTTTTTATCAAACTGTGGGCAAGGGAGTACTTTCATTCCACTCAGTCCATTTGCAACAGCCTTTCCTAGCTCAGAAATACTGTCAGAACCTCAGTGGGCCATATCCTGCCTCTAAAAACCTGCATCCATTGGGTTCAGAATGATTCCCACTCCATTTTCTGTTGGGCAGGCTGGCAGAGCAGGGTATTATCCAGCAGCTGGAACTGACTGGAGGAGTTTTCTTCTGGAATCTTTGTCTGCAGCAGCACCAGGGGGAGGAAGGCAACACAATCCTGGAGGGTTTGGTCTCGGGCTGTTTGTGGAACTGCTGTGTGTGCTCCAGATGTGCAGTTGTACCCAGAAAAGAGGTGCTGTGAGGCACTTCACTGCTGCTGAAGTGCAGACTGTTCATATCTATAATATATATACACACCTCAACTCAGCAAGCACTGCAGCTGCTCAGAAATCCAGGGTAATTGTGGGACACACTTTGACCCCCCCTTGTCAAAACAATCAGTAACTCAGGGAGAGGTTTTCTACCAAGGCTGCAGCATATTCCTGTGGGATATGGAAACTTCTCCCCTGTGGAATGGAGGACATGATTAATTCTGACTGTGCTGTCACAAGAAGGTTATTGAATAGGATTTCCTTGTGAATGGGTAAATCCATTCCCAGAAAAAATCCATTACAGACATGTCAAACACACTCCCATTGTGTTCTGAACACCCACCCCAAGGCTGCATAAAACCAGCTCAGGGTGTGTGCAATTAAAACTTACAGAAAAGCATTTGCAGACTTGTGCATTTTATAGCAAAAACAATATGAAAGCTCATTTATTGAAGGAAGTATTAGCTCTGCAGCCTCCCTGTGTGTCCTCAGTCTGTGTGTGTGTTCTCAGTAGCCATCATCCAGCAGTCTCTCAAACTCTGGGATTTTGGTTCATTCTCCTGGGTGTCCCCTGGCTCCCACTCCAGGCAGCAGATAATCACATTGCACATTTTGAGCAGCTCTGGCTCGGTTCATCCTTGGCCAGAGATGAGTAGGATGTGGAATGAGGTCAGCCCGTGGGGGAAGAACAGGTAAGGCTGGGTGGGGCAGAGCTGTCCTCTTCAGTGCTGGCAGCCACTGCTCCTTGAGGACACGTGCACTTGGCAGCTTCAGCTGGAATCAGGGCACTGAGGGGACCTTTCCTGGCAGGAAGGATTTGTTTGCCCTCTGTAGAACCCTGCATGGCAGAGGTTCCACTGAGGCTGCTCACTGGGGAGAGCCCAGCCCTTTACAGACACAAATTCCCAGGGAGGGGCTGTGCCTCCACTCGCTGTGCAGAGAGATGAGGCAAGGACGTGGATCTGGCTGCAGGTTTGGCCACACAAATGAGCAATGCATTCATCACTGTTACCCTCTAGAAGGGAGCCAAGGACCTTGACAAATGTGGTGTCTTTTTGCCTCAGTGCCAGGTGCACATCCTGACCTCTGGCACCAAATGTGTGAGGTGGGGGTGGCTACAGCTGACCTGCACTGGCTTTCCCCCTGCTGGAAGGGCCTGAGAACCAGGGACAGCTCTTACTCCTGGTGCTCTGAGCAGGTATTTTGCTGAAAGGTATTTTGCTGTCCAACAATGGATGTGGCACAGCTATGGAGCATTCCCCCTGAACTCCCTGAGATGGAAGTGTGCATGAATGCTGCACTGGCACAACTCCCCTAGGCAGCACTCACCTTGCTGTGGCTGCTCACTGAAGGCAGTGAAGGACTTGCAGCTATTAAAAGGCAGGGAGTGTAATTGTTACCTCTTTGGGAAGTTCTGAAATGCTCCTTCAGCACCTGTTGGAGAGCTCTGCCCATGAGTCCCAAAGCTTCTCTTTTTCCTGCCTGTTGGTGGCATGGCCATTGTGCTGGAGGGAGCAGGGTGTACTTGGGGAAGGCATGGACAGCTGGGGGTGCCAGGGGGTACTGTCCTGGTGCCCCAAGAGAACCAGGGACAGCAGCACAGGTCCTGCAGCAGGGTTGTGTCATTGCAGGGCTGCTCTTGGCTGTCTGCTCAGGTAGATTCCCTTGGAAACAGCATGGCATGGTCATAAAAGGGAGCTTGACACAGCACAAAGGCTCAAGCAAGGAAAAGATAATTACTATTTCTGCCATCTCATGTATATATTGGAGACCTTCTAACTAGAACACAAAGACAACTCTGTGAAGAACCAGAGGTTTTGTACATTTTCCTTCCATAAGATGTTTCAGCTATATGGCAGGTTTGGGAACTTATTGATAACTCCCTGAGTCTCTGCTGCAGCTTTATAGGAGCATCAAGCCCCTGAGGAGAATATTTCTGAAGGTACTGGATGCTATCAGAAGTCTCATGGAATGGAATGTCTTTAGTGGAATGATACTAAGATACCAAGAATTATTCTTAATAATTAAGAATTATTACCTGTTAAAAAACTCAGTGCATAGAGCTCTGGGAAGGGAACCAGTTCAGAAAGTTTTCAGTCCTCCAGTAGTGAAGAATTAGGCTATGGGGTTTTGATCTTCAAGTACCTTCTGATATTTCATATATAGGTGCTAGATATAACCTACAGGTCAAAAATTCTTCAGTGGCAACTAATTAAACCCTGTAAATACATAAATCAACTAAATGATGTTATTATTTCTGCTGTTGTTAGTGGGAAATCCTAGAATCATCCTTTTACTTGGACAGATCTTACTGATCAAGTGAGATTCTTTTCAAGTAAAATCTGAATTCCAGGTGAATTTCAGTCTTTGTTGCAAAGCATAAATAGATGAGCAAACCTGTACTGGTCACACAAAACCAGTATAATTGGGACTGTAAGCAAACCTTCAAAAGCAGGAGGGTTAGTCCTTAAGTATTGAAAAAGTTCATAAAATGAAATGTTATTTTCAGCATTGTGCTTATTTTAGAATTTAATGGGATTCCAGGCAGCTGCCTGTTCTATTTATTTCTGCTTTTGTATATTAATTGGTTATATCATTCCTTCTGCCTCTGAGGTCTGGAGGTGGAAACTTTACAGCTTAATTAATCAGTGCTTTTGCTATTTTAGTGTCGTTGTGGAATCTGGGATTGGATAGGATCCTTTTCCTGCTCTCAGCAATGTCAGACCCCTTTGGCTGCTTTTCCAGAGCACGGCCAGCTTTGGGTCCCTGGGCTTAGCTCTGCTCTCAGGCTCCCTGAGCAAACAGCCAGGAATCCATCCCAGAGCCATCAGTGGAGATACTCTAGAGCTTCTCCCATGAAATCACATTTTTAAAAGCTCATTGATCCACCTTCTGCAGTGGCATGAGGAATTCAAATTGCCTGTGCCATCTGGAGAGGCTGGATCATTTCTCCCATGTAAGCCCCCTTGGAGAAATCTGATGTATTTTAAGTTTGCCTCTCTGGCTGAGCTCATCAGCTGGGGCAGTTTAAATGCAGTTCCTTCAGCAACATGGGTAGATCCCAGTATTTTCTTTCTTTGGATTCTCCAAATATTTGGTTCTTCTTGAATGCAGCATCTTCCAAATTAGGAGTACAAGGCAAACACCACAGATTTACATTGCTTTTTATTTTGTGGAGTGGTGGTGAAAGATAACATTTCTAGATGTGGAAAAACATTGAGTGAATTGTTAGGCAGACGTTATTTAAAAGGTTTTATGTCTTTCACCCTTTAGACTCCTCTGAGTGTTCTGCTTCCATATCCCCATCTTGCTTTTGACAAGATAAAACACTGCACCACCACTACTAAGTTCAGCTTGAGCCAAAAGACCAAGTTAGAGAAATAAATATTTGCTAGTAAAGGAGCAGAAAAGGAAATGTTTATCATGCTCAGGCCAGTGGGGTGTACAAAATATTATCAAGGCTGGATGGTACTATGCCACATACTTCATGGCTCATATATACCTCACACAAACTCAAAAGAACCCCAAAAGCATCACTTCAGTGTGGGGGGGGGGGAAGAGTGAAAATACATGGTGTGGAAAATGCCTTTTTATCCCAGTCTGATTACCAGCAGGGTGCCTCTGTCCCAGACATCAGCATCAATTATACCTTCGGCCCCAGAGCTGTTTACTGTACACATCTATTTTCAGAGCTCCGTGGAGCAGCAGCAGCAAGAACAACAGCAAGAAAGGCAAAGCAAACGGGCCTTTTCCCCTTCAGGTCCAGAGCAGAGGCTCTGTTGGTGGGAGGGGATGTTAATTTAGAACCATTCCAATTGTCCTACTTATTCAGTGGACTGATCCATTCAGCCACCTTTCAAAAACCTCTAACAATGGCAGCAGGAAAGGCCTTTAGAAGGATCTGCGTGTCTCGCTGCTGTGTAATGGGTGTGTTGGGTGAGCGAGCTCCAGGGCCGTGTCCGTGTGGGGCCCTGCCCCGTTCTGAGCGAGCTCCAGGGGCCGTGTCCGTGTGGGGCCCTGCCCCGTTCTGAGCGAGCTCCAGGGCCATGTCCGTGTGGGGCCCTGCCCCGTTCTGAGCGAGCTCCAGGGGCCGTGTGGGGCCCTGCCCCGTTCTGAGCGAGCTCCAGGGGCCGTGTGGGGCCCTGCCCCGTTCTGAGCGAGCTCCAGGGCCGTGTCTGTGTGGGGACCTGCCCCAGTTCCCACCCCTGCGTTCCCGCGGGCAGGGAGGCACCCGAGCTGCTGAAGGCACAGATGCTCAGAGTTAACGCCTGTCTGAACTGCAGGGGAATGTGGTGTTTGCTTCCAGCTCCTCGTACCCCAAGGGCCACAACCCCACGGGTGCAATCTCTGCTCCAGGCAGTTTTTGGACAGGGTGTGAGGGTGTTGGAACAGCCTGAACTTTGATCCAGGCTGTGCTGTCCATCCAATAGTTCTAGAAGCTGGAAGTGCCTGGAGTTCAGTGCACAGATGCTGACCTTCATGTTCTCTTGGTAAACTTAAGAGCAAGGGATGCAAAGGGCCTGTGAGTACGTGTGACAAATCATCCTTACAGATAGATCTCCTCTGGCTTTAAGGCAGGTTTGGTCCTGGACATCTTCCCCAGTGTGGGAGCTACACTTGAAACTTTCTTTGCTTAGTAGCTGTCTAGTGTTTGGATGAAAACTGAGCTGAGGTGTGACCTTGGGGGAGCCATGGAATTGCGTATGACCCTATTTGCAAGTTTGGGATATTAAAAAGGAGAAGAAGTCTATTAAGTTTCCTCGGAGGCAGACTGCTGGGAAATGAGCATCATTGCAATTCACATGCTTGAGTGAGACATGAGTACAATTTGCTGTGAGCTCTGCAGCATGAGCAGCATTTTCTTCATTCTGTTGTACTGAGATTTTATAATTTCATTACTTTAAATTCAATAGAACATGAAGACAAATCCATCTATGGAATGGAAGCATACTTCAGTGCATCCCCTCAGCATTTAATATCTTTAGACAGGGGCACATCCCATTGGAAGTAGTTCGTGCTTGTGTTGTGAAAAGCTCAATGTGGGAAACTGAGGCATATGTCCTTCAGATTAGTCACCTGCCCAAAAGCTTGTGCCTTCTTTTCAAATTACACTTGCACTGAAAATGTATGGTTTTCATAATGATAAATATTTAACAGCCCTGAAGAATTCCAGACTTTTGCATATTTATCAAACAATTCAAGCAGAAAACTTTGTCCTATCCTTGCATGTGCTGCTCTAAAAAAGGGAGAAAGTTTGCTTTCCATGGCTCATTCAGTTCTTAATAGGGAAGGCAGTTTTAGTTTGGGAACTGAACTGGAATCATTTAGTGCTCTCAGTGCAGTCATCAGGTGAGGACATTGGTTCTGGCTCTCTGCTGGGGGAGCAGGGCGAGCTGGCTTTGTTCTGGAGGCTCTGGTTGCCATTGCCATTCCCTAGTTGCTCCGTCTTTTTCCAAAACCTCTCCTGAATTCATGAAATACTCCTTATCATATCCCCCACCCTAGCTAGTCCTGAGACCATAATTTCATTTTGTTACTGACAATGAACTCCACGATGAATGTATGCAAAAGGAATGAGAAGGTAATCACGGAAGAACTGCTTCTTCCATCCCACCCCTCTCATGCACACAGCCCTTGCCCTCACAAGGAGATTGTGGGTGGAATTATGGAATTATGGATGGAGTAGGAAGAGCAGGGCTGTTCCACAAGGAAATGCAGGCCAGCAGCTGGGGGAGCACAGCCCCACAGCACCTCACTGGGCAAGCAGGACAGGGCTTGGGACCATCACAGGCTCAGGACAGTCAAAGAACTGAGGAAAGAGCACGGAAAGAGCAGAGCTCAGGGCAGGAGGGGCTGCAGGACCCAGGGTCCCCACACCACAGCTTGAATAGGGATGTGCCACCCAAAGATGAGTGCTCACACAGCCTGCCTGGCACTGGGCATGCAGAGCTGCTGCTCCCTTCATTCCACTGAAATGAATCTCCCAAAGCCAGGCACAGCCTGACCAGCACAAGCCACTGATGGTAAAGCAATTCTCTTGTTTGCTAAAGTGTCACACCAAGGCAATTTGAAATCCAGGTTTATCTTCCCATTTCCTTAACTGCTGTTTCCTGCAAATTCACAGCCCAGAATAAATGAAGAGCACATAGTGATAAATCACTCTTGTTGAAGCTGCTCTGTGTCCAAAACACTGCAGCCAGAAAGAGATGTCACACCTTTGTTGGGGTGCCAGTGAAGGCAGTGAAGGATGATCCTGCCCCCTCCCTCAGCTCCAGGCAGGAGATTCCAGCTCTCATATCTCTTCAGCCCTTGATGGGTGCCTGCTGCCATTCATTAGGCAGCACTGGAGAATTTCCATCCATCCCCACCACTGGGGATTCACTAACCAGAGACACAGCCTGTTCCTACCCTCCTTGGCACATACAGCAGCTTGAGGTGGGGATATCTTTTCTTCCTTATTTCCTAACTATTTGTTTTTGAGGCAACCAAGTAGCTGCCTTGTTTCCTAACCACTTTCAGTGGTTCAGTCTTCATATTTCACAGGCACACCCATTTAGACATGGCATCTTGGCTCCTTTGCTCCAGTTCAAGGCTCAATGTGAGGCTGTTCCCCAAAAGTCCATATTTTAAACAGATGCTCCAGCTGAGTGCTGAGCCCTTTCAGTCCCACACAGGAGAAGCACTACAGAGGTTGCTCATTGAGGGACAAACCACATTTTCCTATTTGGTACTGTTTAGTCATGGGTCCTGTGCCTTGGGGCTGCCCGAGGCATTGTCCTTACAAAAGCTGTTTTAAACCATACTTTGCATCACATTGCTGAGAGTTAAAGACGATCTGTCAATGTTTAGTGCCATAACTGTTCTTCTTTGTGCTCCCTATTTTAGCACATTCTTAGTAAGAGGGCTTTGTGATAATCTCTCCCTAATCCTGCACAAACCTGGTTTTTCCTGGGCTGCTGAGGGCTGTGATTGGAGAGGTTGGATTTGGGATGTGGATGCACTCGGGAGCATGGTCTTTCTGACACCTGATGGCCTCTTCCAGCTCAGAGGGATGATCACTCCGAGTCTCAGCCTCTTCTTTTTGACTCATTTCTGGTTACCAAGAAGTCTTTGAGAGCAAAGGATTCTTCCACAGCTAAGCCATGATGGGCTTACAAACCTACTGGGCTTCCTTTGGGGTTTTGTTGAGAAAGGAGCCCCACTTGTCAGTTCATTGATCAAAGGCTGCCTGAGTTCCAGCTCATGTCCTCCAGAATAAACCAAACACTCCTGTGGAGGTCAATACATTGAGTTTTTTGCGAGTTTGAACTCAATTGCAGCTGGCAGCCCAGGAGCAGAGAGGTGCTGCCTCTCTTTGTTCTCCCAAGACATCGAATTTTCTACAAGAGGATATAAATATTAACAAATAATTGCTGTTCTGGTTAATAAAAGAACCCATTTTCCATCATCCCAGGAGCAGACATTGATTTCTGTAGAACTTCAGCAATCTCTGAGTGAGAGAACAGACCTGTTCACTATTTATGACTTACATTGAATGGTTTTCTAAAAAATAGAGTCAGGCATTTGATCTTGAATGATTCATGGAAATCAGAAAAAAGGTCATTCCCCAAGAAGGTCTGATAAGCATTTCATAATGGCAGCAGCACCCTCCCAGGCTGCATTCCTGTTGCTCAGTTATCATCTTTGAACTCTCCATTAGTCTCTGATTTCTTTCTGTCTTGCCCATAACCATCCTGACTAAATCCAGGGACAGGCAATTCCATCACTGTCTCTGCTAAGCTCGCAGCACTCGTTTCTGAGTTTCCACAACAACAAGGATTACGTGACAAGCAAATGAAGACCCAGTCAGATAATGGAGTTTTTAGAATGGGGATTACTGGTGCTGAAGATGGAATGGCCTCTTTGATGCTGTTACTATCTATAGCACAAATCCTTCTCAGTCTTTGGACTATTGACCTGACACACTGAAAAGGCTCCTTTGCAGCCCCCATTGTCCAGAGAAAGGGAAAAGCTTTGAGCACAGACGTCTTCAAGGCACAGGAAAAACACAAGGCAAAGAGATAAGCTTGGTAATTTGAAAGCATTTGATTTCTTTCCGGCACAGTCCTGACGTTTTAGCTGAAACTGATATGCTGATTTTATCTGCATTGCTTTTTCTTCAAGGTGTGCACTCAATACTTGGTAATTTCTAAAGAGATTCCCAGCTGATCTTCCAGCAGCTTGCAAATCAGATCTGCTGGAAAGGACTGTCTGAGGAGATTTGGGGCCAAAAGTTGTCCCTGACACTGGGGCTGCTGTACCTCTTGGAGTGTCTGCAGTAGGACTGGATATTTACCTTCACTAAGGTATATATCCAGTATATACTTACCTACCTAAGGAGGAAGAAACAGCTGGATTTGGGAATTACTCAGGCTGATTGTTCTTGGTTTGGGAGATGTCACTTAATGGCAGTGGAATAATTTGTAGAAAGGTGGGATTTTTTAGCCTTTGTCCATAACACAATGCTGATGCCCTGAAGAGCTGGTCGTGTCCAGGGAACCTGGACAAGCATGAACCCTTTGCTCTTTCATCCAGAGGTATTTTGCAAGTAGATTATCAGCTTCATAATACTGTAAGCAAGTAGTGGATTGTAATGCTCCCTGTTTTACAGATATGAGGTGAAATTCTCTCCTGAATTAGGGCAACGTTTGCCTTTGTAGCTGAGTTATGAAGGCTGCCTGCAGGAACTTGCCAGGTGTGGCTGTGCTCACACACACACACACACACACACACACACACTCTCCCCTGCTTGGTCTTCTGATGAGTCCCTGGTTTTGTGAGAGCTCAGTGGGATATCAGGCAATTAGCAAGTGTTGGACTAGTTTCAGTTTGCTGTGAGACTGAAAATACGTGGGCAACAGAAAACTGAGGGGAGACCTTGAACACTGCACTTGTGTCAAGGTTCCTCCCTCTGTTTTGACTCTGCTCCTCAGCTGCTTTCAGGGACAGGCTCATGGAAACTGAGAGCAGTGGCACTCACTCGAGTGTCCTTCCCTGGAGATCCTCATCCTCCCTGTCCCCACGAGCTCTGCTCCCCCAGGCTGCTGTCCCTGTGCATGCACAGCCCTCTGCTCGTGCCAACACGTTTGTTATGTGGCACTGCCCCAGTTCACAGAGCCCCCTGCACCTGTCCAGGAGCTTGCAGTGGGTGAAGTGACTTCTACACTGACTTCAGAGCGTTTTCCTGGGCTTTCATTCCAGTGGTCCAGTTCTGGACAGCAGAGCTGTTTGGGCATTTGTGCTCAAGACCTTTGTTTCCACAAGTCTTGGACATTTCTCTCTTCCAGTTGCACAGTCCATGGAGCATCAATGTGTCACTGGCAGCAACACTGGCAGGAAACTCCTGGGCTGTCTTTGCTGCATTCCCTTTCCCTTCCTGCTCATTACAGCACTCCAAAGCAAACTGCATTTCCCTTCTTGTATTCAGACCCTTCAGCTATTGGGAGGTGGCTTTCAGGGACCCTCAGCAATTGCTGAGCCAGGCTGAAATACTTAATTATGTTCATTTAATCTTTCTTCACAAGTCAGTGCCTTCAGCTCCCTCATCACTTGTGCCACTTTTTGCTGAAGCCCTACAAACTCTGTCAGTGAGGAGCCCATCACAGAACACCACGTTACAGATGCAATTTCACCACAGTGGGAAAGAAGACATTTCACTGTTCCTTGGTTTCATAATACAGTGCCCCTGCAGATTGTCCCTCAAAGCTCCTTTGCTTTCTCTTCCCTTTTGCTGATACATTTTAGTGCAAACTTACCTGCAGTTTTTCCTAAGGCCCCATGTCTTGCCCATGGTCACACACAGTATGCAGGCTGTGGGGAAGCCATTGGCCTTAAATAAAGAGCAACTCTGCTTCTTTTGGTTTTCATCTGTGAGAAGGAGGGTGGGCTTATTTATCAGGGTGGAGAGAGGTGGTGCTAGCAGTCCCTCGAGGCACACCAGTTTAGACAGAATTCAGGTGGTGACTCACAGCCAGAGCTGGGGACACAAGACAGAACTCTGGCTGCTATTTTCTGCATCAACCTTTGCCCTCACACCTCCCATCCACAGGCACCTTCCTGCCTGGGCAGTGGCCCCTATCTTGAGTGAGTGCTTCGAGCTGCCCCAGCAACCTGAGCAGCATCCCTGGCACACGGATGTGTCTCTGCAGCCCCTGGGGCAGAGCAGGGTTCCTTCACAATGCAGCCCCACACCTTCCAGACTGATCTGTTGAGACTGGAGCTGCTTTAGGTGTTACTGTCACACAGACAGGGGCAGGGGGAAGCTGTGGAAATGGAACAGGAGTGGATGTCTCCAAGTGTCACAGCAGAGACTCACTGTGGGTGCACTGACCTGCCTTGGTGCTCAGGAGACCTTGCCCTGCACCTGCTGCACCACTGAATGATTGTGTGGGCATGACTGGGTCACCCTCCCACCCTTGTCCTCTCTTTGCTCCCTGACCCTCTCTCTGGAGCATCATCCCTCTCCAAGAGCAGCTGCCTGGCAAGGTGTGCTTTGTGCAGAGCCTGAGCAGCAGGGGCTGGGTTTAGCTGGGATTCTCTCAATCACTGTAATGGAGCCCATCACAGCAGAACAAACAGAAACAGAGCAGAGTGATGACCCCTCACTAAGATATTAGAACTGCAGCAGGGCTAAATCCCACACAATCTGCTGAGGACAAGGCTGGCAGCAAGGGAATTTCAGTAATGTAATACATGTATTTTTAAACAGGGAAATGAGGAATGTCTGGGGAACTACAGGCCCGGCAGTCTCACCTCAGCAGCCAGCAAGATGGAGCAGATCTACAGTGAGGGAGATGATAGGGAGGTGACTGGTGACAGCCAGCATGGCTACACTGGGGACACATCCTGCCTGACAAATGTGGTGACCTTCTCTGACAGGGTTACAGCGTGGAGGGGTGAGGGAACAGCAACTGCATCATCTCCCTGGACTGCTGCAAAGCATCAGCCACTGTCCTGCATGATCCCAGTCTCTGAACTGGACAGCCATTTGATGGATGGACCACTCTGTGGGTGGGGAATTACTGAGTGCTCACACCCAAAGAGTTGGATCAACAGCTCAGTGTGCAGTGGTGTCCTCAGGGTGGGACCGGGACTGGCGCTGCTCCACATCTGTGTGGGTGCCATGGACAGAGGGATCAAGTGCCCCCCAGGTCTGCCAGTGACCCTGAGCCGGCTGGGGGGCTCAGCCTGGGGCACTGGCACTGCCAGAGCAGCTGTGGCTGCCCCAGGTCTGCCAGTGAGCCTGAGCTGGCTGGGGGGCTCAGCCTGGGGCACTGGCACTGCCAGAGCAGCTGTGGCTGCCCCAGCCCTGCAAGTGCCCAAGGCCAGGTTGGACAGGGCTTGGAGCAACCTGGGATAGGGGAAGGTGTTCCTGCCCCTGCAGGGCTGGCACTGGATGGGCTTTAAGGTCCCTGCTGACCCAAACCATTCCATGGTTCTGTGTGTGAGCTAATACAACAGTGCATGGCCAGGAGTGCCCCACAGATAAATTGAGGCTGAAAAGTTGGAGAAGAGCTTGCTAAGCATCAAGCCAGCTATGTTCTGGAAGAGTTTCCCACAAAGGAAGTTGGAGACAGGTGACATAACCTTTTGTTCTAACTTTAAAACGTGGGCAAGTAAGGAAGTTTAGGGACAGATTCCTACTCCACATCTTCCTTTCTCAAAGCCACATCAGATCTTCATTTCCTCTCTGTTATTTTCTAGCTTTAATTCCTACCATGCATTTCATTCAGTTCACTTGAAAAAGAGTCTAAACCAAATTTGTAAACCAAGCTGAGGGCAGTTCAGAGGATTCAATTTGTCCATTCTAAACCTGAGAAACTGTGGCTTCCCAGTGAGGACTTTTAACTGGATTTTTATCTGAACCTCATTACCCTGATGGAGATAATTTGCTCCTTGATTGCAGCAGTCCACTGAAGGAAGTTTGCAGCTGAAGTGTGCAAGCACAGGCACATTCTTCCCCACGAGGAGGAAGGGAGGCTGTGCTGCCCTGGCTGCCACCTCTGATTTGTGCAGCTCTCCAGGCCGTGCCTGTGTGTTAAATAGGTCAGGCAGTGTGGGCACTGGAACCTGAGCTGGTTATCACCGCTGAGAACATCCCTGCCTTGGGTTCCAGCACAAGCTGCTGCTCCAACCTGCTGGGAAAATGACTGCAGTGCAAAAAGCTACTTTTGTGAAGGAACAAAGCAGAGAGGAATCTGAATGTGCTTTAGAGCAGCTGAGAAACTCTGCTTGGTCCCTGCCTGCCTTTGTCCTCCTGTCCTTACTGTGTTTGCTCTGAAATACACAGCAGAAGAACAAGCTCCTTGGGCTGTAAAATCCCAGGAATTCTGCCTGAATGGATCAATGTCACTCCTGTGCCAGTGGCATGGCTTTGACAGGACTGCTGGATGCCAACATCCCATCAGAACCTCCAGACCCAGGCAGCACTTCTTTGTGAGTGGGGTTTACAGCATCCTTCTGCAGCAGCTTTAGCAGGACTGTGTGAGTGGCAGGCAGAACAATCTTACACAGAGCCTGCACAGGATGCAGATTGGGAAATACAGGCTGCATCCATGGTTCTGTTTGAGATCTTCCTTCGTTCTGTGCCTCACTGCTTTGTCGTTTCTCCTGTGCTGAGAAGGAAGGTGAAGCACAGCAGCTCTGTGCTTTTTACAGGAGTCCAGCTGAAATCAGAGTCCTGAGCCTCCTCTGAGGCACTATCTGCTACTGCCCAGGCAGAGCCCAGCACAGAATGTTCTGCAGGGCTTCCAGCCCTTCTTTCTCAAAACATCTCCACAGCTTTCCTGACAAGGAGTCCCTTCCTGGCATCTCTACCTTACCTTGCTATTCTGTGTGTCAGAATGAACCTGAGCTAAAGGTTAGTGCTACTGAAGGAGAGAGGAGCTTTATTTCCCCAGCCACCTCCTACACTCTGCTGCTTTTACTGCCTCTGCCTCTCAGCAGGGGCTTTAAAAAACTGATACAGCCTTCTAATCTGTCAGACAACTGAAGAAGCAAAACAAAAAACTCCAATATTTATGCATTAGCAAACAGAAATGGTTGTGAAAGTCCCACGAGCATGAGGAAAAGGGAAGGGAGAGCAGAACTGCAGGGTGAAGACCATCTCTCCCTTTTCATCATCTGCCAGTTGGATAGAGCAGTGTGAAACCTGAAACCTGAAACAGCTGTAGTTTCATCCTATATTTGCTAAATAAGAAAACCTGAAAAGCTGAAAACATAGAACATCTCTCATGGTTCAGAGAGATGTCTCTCCTAACGATGCAAAAATATCTACAGGATAATTACCACAGACCACAAAGCACATGGATGTAGTTTCTTTCATTCCAGGTATATTTTGGCAGAGTACAACCCTTAATATTCTTCTCCTTGGGATCTAGGCTAGACTCATATGTTAAAAGAAAAAATAAGGAATGAACTTGTTGCCGTGGAACACAGGGTGGTGCTTGTATGTCTGTCAGAACTGTCAGGTTGCTGTCAGAACTTCCACACGTTGCTCTGGATGCAGGCTGTTCTCTCCTGCTCCATATTCACCCTGGAGAACCATTCTCCTGCTCTCTAGTGGTGGAAGCACAAAAAGGCCCAAAATATTCTGCTTCATGACGCCCAGCTCGCACATTCACACCTCGTTGTTGCTGCACAGCCCCAGTGCTTCCCAGTTCCAAGCTGGAACAGTTCAGTCCAGTCTAGATCTGTATGCACAGTGTTACTCGGGAGTGTCAGAGCAATCGTTGTGCTGAATTCCTGAAACTTTTAAAGAAGAGTAAAATCAACCAGCTCGCTGCCTCTCATCCCAGGGGTGGCCAGCTCACTGTTTCATTGTTTAATTGCAGTAAAAGTGGTCATAGCAGTGGTCATAGAGGCTCCCTGGCTGCCTGGCAGCTGAGGACACACTCCTTAAACACGTACCTGCAAACACACCTAGAACAGAATCGAGCCCATACTAAATTAAAGGTGAATCTGGGTTTTAAACATACAAACATTTCAGAACAGTAACGTGCCCTGTGTAATAAACTAAACAAAAAGTTCCTTTTGAGGCTTGCTGTAACATGGCAACTCAGAACAGATGAGCACTGGAAAATTGCAGATTATTCTCTTCTTCATCCCATCCAGTGGAAAATAAGGAATATAAACTTCTTCCTATTCATCTGCTGAGGTGTGGGAGGTACATGGTTTGATACCTGGACAGGCAAACATCAGCTTAACTGCCTCAGTGGCTGAAGCATCTCTTTCCATCAGAGTTGCACAGCACCCTCTTCTGCCAAGAGGTGCTGAGACGTGGAACTCCCTGGGCTGTCCCTTTTCCTGTCTCTGATGGGTGTTTATGCACTGAAGAGCAAGGTAAGTATAAAAACCCAATTACAGCAAATAGGGCAGAATCAATACAGGAATGAGAGGCTGGCAGCTGCACAGATGGGGTTATCTCTGCAGCAGAATCCTGACACACGACATGACAAGAACATGGAGTGCTCAGATGAGTTATGAAGATTGATATTTATGATTATGACTTGCAGTGGTGCTATTTAAAAAAAAACAACACCTATTTGGTAATGAAAACCTGCTGGCAAGATCTGCTCAAAGAGGTGAAATTGCAGGAAGAGTAAAATAAGATCAGTAAATGAAATGCTCTAAATCATCAGTGAGCCACACTACAATTAGGGTTGGATTCAAGCAGGCAGACTTAGTGAATTGCAAGCATAAATCCATGTCATGCATGTGCTGCCATTTCTTCTGGGAAACACACACTCACCTCCAGCACTTCCAGAATGCCAAGGGCAAGAAGAGAAGGGCTGTCTCCTGCCACAGTGATTCCCATGGACTCAGCCTGTGCCAGTTCATCCCAGGCTCCCCAGGCTGGGAGATCCCCAGTTCCTGACCTCAGGCTCCTGGAGCACTCAGCTGGATGGGCCAGAGAGACCTGGTGGAGGCTCAGAGGCCTTGGCTGCCTCTGCCTGGGAGCTTGGTCATTGTTACAGATCTGAAATGCAGAACAGCCTTGGAACAGCAGGGCCTTCTGCCTTTTCTGACTACAAACCCTGTCTCTTTTTGTTCATCCCACTTGCTGTGGTTGCCTTATGAAAACTTCCAGTTCCTAATGATCTCCTGGCCAGTGTAGGGAATCTACAGGAATGGGAGGTGAAGGAGGTTCCCTGAATAATGCAGGACCAGCTCTTGTGTACTGCACTATTATCCCTTTCCTTATACACCAAGAGAAAAAAATTGTGAGGCTGTCAAGTCATAAAACTGCAGCCTGGGATTTCCTTTCTGGTCAGAACATTGCTATCAGCTGGAGATTGAAGTGGGTCGTGGCACTTTCAGTGGTTGTGGCAGCTGGTTCATCAGGTTTAGTGCAAACAAACATCCTTGGAAGGCATTTAGGGAAATGCTTAACAAAAGCTGCTTTCAGCTCAGTGGCAACAGCTGGATTCTGGTTTTAAGAGGCAGCACTGAACAAGCACAAGTGGAGAGGAATAGCTTGTTCCAGTGGACTGATTATGGCATGAGCAATTAGGAAATCCTGTATTGCAGCTCCTACCACTGCTTTGCTGAGAGGCCTTGGTGAAATCTTTTGGATCCTCTCTAGTGAGCATCTCACTTATTTCATCTCCTGTAGCAATAAAACTTGCTTCAGTGAGCAGTCACAAAGGCTGGGAGCTTGATATGCTACAAATGAGCCCTGCTTAGAAAATTTAAGCAGGGCATATGGTTTCCCTGGTTTAATTTTTAGTAGAGAGGAAAATTGTCCCAGCAGTGCACATGGGAGTGATGATATCTGTGAATTTCCTGTTCTCACTGAGGGAAAACACAGATCTAAGAGCACTTCTGTCTGTTTTCCCCTATTTCAGATCCTCACCCTTTGGTCCCTTCATAATGAGGAGCTAGAATGAAAGAGTGGATTTATGGGGAAAGAACCCCTCAAACTAATTGGGATTTTTGGGGTCTGAAGTTCTACCAACAGGATGCTGAGTGATGATTTGAAAGTGAGAGCAAGACTGATGCAGGTTTTTAATCCTGGGTCCAACATTGACTTCGTGTGATAATCTGGCCAGGGTAACCATTCCTCTCATTTTCCCTACACAGACACCAGACAGAAGGTGCTGAAGTGAATTTGTGCACCTCCTCTAAGCAGCACCTTTAGTGCAAAGTAGTTACTTCAGGAGGTCCTTCAATTTCTTTCTGTGTCTGCTGCAGAACTGCTCAAGGGAGCTTAGTAAATGAATGGTTACTTGTCATTCAGCCTTGGGAATGGCTCCATCCAGTTCTCCAAAGTGCCAGTTTATTACTCATTTTACTGAGTACAAGGCATTAATAAAACATGAAGGCTGAAGCTGGCTTCATTGCACTTGGAAATCCATGCAATATAATCACACAGACTGGGAAATCTCATTATTTTGCTTTCAGTTTCCACAGGAAAACAAACATTTTGTACCAACAGAATTTACTCTTTGTGGGTTTCAATTTGGATTCACCGTGAGACCACACTGCCACATCCCAAAATACCTGCAAAAAGCAAAGAGAAAACCCCCAGGAATTCATTGTGAGTCTTCCTTTGGAGCAGGTCCAAACAGTCAAATAAATCACTGTAACCAAAAGCAAAATCCTGAACTCTGAGCACCCCAGACTTCCTACAGGACATGAACTTGGAGAAACAGGATCTCGTTCAGTCCACTTGGGAAGGGTCAAAAGGAGTCCTGATAGTTCACAAACCTCCTGGACATTCTGAGGAGTCATCAGTTAATGGAAGAACTGAGATCTGATTTATGCTGCCCATTTGAATTTTCAAAAGGCTTTGGCAAATCCATTTTTTGAGGAAACTAAGCAGCCAGAGAGGGTAAGGGAAGGTCCTAATGTGGGTAGACAAAGGAAATGGATAAATGGATGGTGGAAATGGATGATCAAGCCCCACAGCAGTGCCAGCAGAGTTCTTTAGGGATTTGTGCTGGGATGTAAGCAGTAAAGCATATTCAGAAATGACTCAGAAAAGGGTGTGAGCATTCTAGTCACTATTCCTGTTCATTTTCCATTTTCCAGGATTTAATATAGAAAGGAACATTATTAACATTTGCTCTGGCTTCCTGTGTGACATGAGCTGGGACAAACCCAAATTGATTGCAGATTCAAATCTACTATCTGGGATTGAGCTAGAGCAGACCTTTTATGAAAAAATATCTAATCTTCTTAAAATTTCCTGTGACAGAGAGTCTACGAAAACTTCATCATGTTCATCTAGAGGTTAGTTGCCCTGAACATTAAAAATTATTAACTTAATTCTGGCCTGGAGGCGTGGAGCTTGCAGGCAGCATCTCCTTTGCAACTCCATCTGCTGGTGTGAGGAGTCCTCTGTGTTCAGGTCTCCACCTCTCCCTGTGGGTACTTAGAGATTATTATCAAATAATTACTTACACTTCCTTTTGCTGCACCAGAAAAGATTAAGCTCCCAGGATCTTTCCTATTAAAGTCTGCCTTCCAGTTCTTTTCCACTGAGCAGGATCCTCATCTTAGATTTGGTGCTAACACCTTCTCCCACAGGTCCTGGGAAGGGTTTAACCACATTCTTGAGGGTCTTCTGCACTTGGAGCCCCTTCAGCAACGGGAAAGGGCAGGATCACTGTGTTCATCCCACTCCTGTCTTGTCCCTGCTAGGGAAAGTTAAGCATTCCCCAGTCCTGGAAGGGCAGACACCTGCTCTGAACCCTTTCCCCTTCTGAGAAGTTGGAATTTATAAAAGCAACAAGAAAGCTTGTGAGCTTCCCCCTCGTTACTCATGAACGAGGTATTTCTATCACCACTCATTTCCAAATAAATCCTGTCACCTAATCCTGTTAAGTGAAGCCTGCAAATCCAAGGAAGTGGAAGTTTGTTGCTCCACTAAAACAGGGATTTGCAAAGGGTTTTGCAAAAAGGTGAAAACCAAAGAATTAACAAGCCCAGAAGGGGCTAATAATAAATACAATTATTCTTTGAGCAGACTTTGATCACAGCTTGTCAGGGGCCCCTGTGACACAAAGCTGCTCCGAGGGGGGGGACAGTGGTGGTTTTGTTGTTGTTGAACCTGAAGTGCTTCCCCTGGGCTGCAGTGTGCCCTGAGATGTCCCCAGCTCCAGGCTGTCCTCTCCTGAGGAGATGGGAGCAGGAGATGCTGGCAGTGTCCAGGTGTGCTCAGCTGCTCTCTGTATCCATGGCTGTGAGCAGCAGCAGGCAGCATAACAGAAAATAACTGAAATCATAACAGAAATAGCTGGTTTGTGCCAGCCACCCTGGGGACAGGGCTGAGCTGAAGCTGAATGGACACACGGGCTGGGGCACCTCGGGCAGGGTTGCACCAGCCCCAGAGAAGGGCAGGGGTGCTCCAGAGGTGTGTGTAACTCCTCAGAGCCCAGCCAGTGGGACACTGAAGCTCTCCAGGCTCTGGTGGCTCTCCAGGGACCATGGCCAGCCCGTGTGCCAAGCAGGAAGCTGCTCAGCCAGGAGGGAAATGCTGCCAAAATCAGGTAACCACAAATTGCTGCTCCCCCTTGTCTCACCCAGAGCAGCCACGTGTGGGGGGGCTGCATCTGCTGTCACAAAACCCAGAACTCTGTCAGAAAGATTAAGGTTGTTTTCTAAAAAACCCCAAAACCCAGAACTGTTTTCATTCTCCTCCTAAACTGCAGCTGGTGAAGCAAATGCTGCTTCCCCGTTTCCCTGGTGTCCCACAGGAAGCATCTTGGTGAAGTTGCTCCATTGAACAGAAGATTTAAGACACCATCAGGCAGTAGGAGAGCACAGGAGGGAATATGATTCTGTCAGCTAATGGTTTAGGGGAAAATCAGGAAGGCCTGTCTTCTGTCCTGCTCCCAGGAGTGTCTCTGCAGTTCCCCTGGGACAGGGCATTGTCTGAAGAAGCAGGAAGAAGCATCTAGAACTGCTGTGTGCTGTCCTGCCCTTGCCCTCAGCAGCACTGAGCTGTAACATCAGCTGCAGTTTCTCACTGATTTCACCAAAAAAAGCTTCAGTATCCACAGAGGAGCCAGGTGAGGGGATCCCTCCCCCTCACAAAAACACACACACACACAAAGCTGCCATCCACTGAGGCAGATTTATTGCAGTGATGAACTGACACTGTGAAGGCAACGGCCTCAAGAGTCTGCAGAGCTTTGTTTAAACCCTCACACAAAGGTCAGTGAGTGCTGAAAACAAATGAAAGCACAGGCTGTGGGAATGAATGAGTGGGGAGCCCCTGGGTGGGCTCTGGGAACCTGCAAGGCAGGGCTGGGCTCTCTGCTCCCTCTGGTTCCCTCTGCTCAGCCCCAGGAGCATCCCAGCAGTTGGCACTGGTTACCCAGGGCCAGCTCCTGGGGAAACTGGGCCAGTCCTGGGCCTGAGAAGCAGAGAGCTGCCTGCAGGATGGAATTCATTAGCACAAGGCAAGGGGCACGCAGGGAAGGGCGGGCACGGGCAGGAAAACATGGAATGAACCTTCTGCCTCCACCCTCCTGGCCTCACTGGGTGTTTAATCTTTGTCAAGTGTACAGCACTTGCACCTCCTTCCATTAGGAAGTCCAAATCTCATCCTGTTATTACCCACTTGGCTAATACATGGTCTCCTAAACTACCATTTAAAAAAAAAAAGGAAAAAAAATATTTTCTCTTTCTTTCTCTTCTACACATAAAACCTTCTTGATTCCAAAGCCAGCAGGTTTTGCTTTATCTTTCAAAAGAAGGAAATTCTCTTTTTAGTAAAGAGAAAGTGTTCAGAATGTCAGCTTAGATAGTTGAGGTGAAGAATGGCCAGAAAGCAGCTTGTAATGGAAGTTCAGATTCTCCTTCATGGTGGCATTGCAGCACAACGTCATCATGCAGGTGAATGCAGTGCAGACAGTTCTCCCCTGCCCTCTTTCCGTGTTCTTATGAAGCTCTGGGCTGCTTTTCTGCTTTGCATCCACTTTCTCTGTCTTTTCCCTGCTCAACTCCTCTCACAAAGCTTTCTCGAAAGCCAACAAGCAGAAAGGAAGCAGCTCTGAGCTGGCACTTGAGGACCACGAGTTTATTTACTCTGCTGCCAAACTCGGTTCCCCTGCTGGCTTTTGACATGAGCAGGATTTTCTAGGTGCTTCAGTGGCACCTCTAATTAACAACAGGAACAAAGGGCAGAGGCCCACACTGAACCAGGGGTACATTTTTGGTCCAGAGTGGAGGCCAAAGCTTGACCAGCACAAGCACAAATGTGTAGATACAGCAGGAGCAAACCCCAGGGAATCACCTCAGATTTAGGATAACCACAAGTCCTTGCTGGTGTTGAGTGGGACACAGGCAGTACCACCAAAGCCCAGACAGAGCAGGCCTTTATTGTAATCTCAGAATTATTTGTAGCCTTATGAAGTGAAGCTTTTCCCTTTTCTTACCCCGTGGCTCTCTGAGGCACTGGGCATTGCTGACACTGCTGCTGAGCCACACCCGTGCTGCTGGCACAGATCCCTCCTTTCCCTCCTGGAAAATGGGAATTGTAGAGGACTCAGGCTGGCCTAACCTTTTGGCTTCTTTGCAGAGGATGTGCTCATGGCAGGGAGAATGAAATGCAGGCAGAAATAGTGTGTGTCCCTTACCCCTGGCCTTGTTTTCATGGCAGTGAAGCTCTCATCCATTGAAGTTATGGAGTAGAGGGACAATTCCTGAAAATCCTCTGTGGGCACCATGGCCAGGGGTGTCTGGGTGGGATAACTCCTGAAAATCCTCTGTGGGCACAGTGGCCAGGGGGGTGG
>VZRZ01006592.1:92167-105916 GCA_013398175.1 Climacteris rufus
GAAGTTATGGAGTAGAGTGACAATTCCTGAAAATCCTCTTGGGCACCATGGCCAGGGGTGTCTGGGAGGGATAACTCCTGAAAATCCTCTGTGGGCACCATGGCCAGGGGTGTCTGGGAGGGACAATTCCTGAAAATCCTCTGTGGGCACCATGGCCAGGGTGTCTGGGAGGGATAACTCCTGAAAATCCCTCTGGGCACCATGGCCAGGGGTGTCCGGGAGGGATAACTCCTGAAAATCCCTCTGGGCACCATGGCCAGGGGTGTCTGGGAGGGACAATGATCAGCTGGCATCTTTTGTTTGAGGCTCTTCTACTACAGATGATCTGACTAAGGCTGGGTTTGCAGTTTGGCTGTTTTCACAAGTCCAAAAATCGTGACTCAGAATGGAAATGCCTTGAGTTTGTTCTCCCAAACCATGACTTGTAGCTGCCTGCCCGAGGAAGTGAATCTCACAGTCATGCCTGCTATCCATCAGTGTGTCAGTTCCCTCCTACTAATATTTCAACCTGTTTGATAATTTAAAACTAATTTGACACAGGGATTTTGTCTCAAAGTGACTATCTTCCTACATATTTATGAAAGTAGGTGGCTGGAGTAAAGAGAGAATTCCTCTTGAGTCACAGCATTATAGAATTAAAGGGTAATTTAAGTTGGAAGGGATCTCTGAGAGTCTTTTGCTCAAAGCTGCTGCAGCAGCCTGTGGCACCAGCATCAATAAATGAGTAGACACCGGAGAATCCACGACAGCAGAGCTGTGAATTATGGAGGAAAGGTTTGTGCTGGATCCTGCACATCACACATGGGAGGCTCCAGTCACAAGGCATAAATGTATGGGACATTTCTCCTATGGCCATTTTGCTCACATCATCTTGTTTCTAATTTGTCTCCCATTTAATATTTTTTACATCTTCTGTCTCCAGCAACAGGAGAGAGGGAGGCATTGCTAAAGTGCATCCCTGAGGGTTATGAGCTCTGAAATCAGAGCTGTACAAGTGCCTGCCAGGTGGAATGGCTGTGAAACTTTGGGTTTGGAAACATGATGTTGAGTTTGTTTGGTAACTTCTGAGAAAAAGAGAGGGGTCCAAGTGAGCCCACACAGAATGCAGCTCACCAAGAGCAGGGTCTGGATTTGCCAAAGCTGGAGGCTGCCATGACTGTTGTGGAGGAGAGTGGCACATTTCCCATCAAATCCAGCACTGCATGATCATCCAGAATAGCACAGAGGCTGTAGACAGGAGGTACAGCAGGACAGGCTCAGGACAGGGATCCATTATTCTCTGGGAGGCTGCAGCTCATTAAATGCTGCTGAAAGGCACTATTCTGAGAAGGACTCCTTTGATAATCACTGAGCTGATCCAGTTGGAGCAAACCTCCCCATGCTGGCTGAACCCTCTCCTGAATAATTTCAGAGCAGGGGAGAAAAATAAGCCAGTGCATGGGTTTTAAATGGAAATTTGATGGAATATACATTTGGGAGGCAAATTTTACTGAAGTCCAAGATACAAGCTTAATATGAGTATTTCAGTGTGAATATTGAAGAATTCATGGGTAGAGTTTAGACCATAATGTAAAAATGCAGGAGCTTTGTAAACTAATTGTGACTAAATCATAGAGTTGCTCTAATCTCAGCAGCTTCTCTGAGCTCTGTCATTTCTCTTGCAGCTCCATATGTGGGTACCTGTCTCTGTTCTTCTATTTCTAGGAAGGTTCCTATTCTCCAAGGGGAATATTAAAGGTCGGGTGGCAAGATGCTCATGCTAATGACTCGGTTCCCAGCTAGGATTTTCAGCTGCTAGCTCCAGTGAGGATTACCAGCTTCTGCAAAACATCCTGAATATCTCAGGGGGTTGTTTGCTGCAGAGTCTGGGAATTCTTTCCATAGCCACCAACATGGCTGCATTTTTGGCTAACATTTCCTTTTTGCAGTGGCAAAGCTGTCTGTTAGCTGTCAGCACATTCCCAGCAACCCCCTTAGATCCTAGACAAACACTCATATTTTGATCTTGGTTACGAGGGTGCAGAGAGTGGGCTTGCCCCACATTTGTTTCCCACTGGAAGCTGGAATGAATATTGCTTTCCAAGCACTTCTGGTAGCAGCTTTTGTGTCCTGCTGAGTGTGTCAGCCCCTGCTGCTGCCTCCCGTGCCAGGCTCTGGGATCTGGTCAGTGTCTCTCTGCTCCCACTCGTGGATTTTGAACCTTTCTTCCCTGTGGGATGCTCTGAGTCCCCTTCCCACTGCTCAGCTGGTTCCTTTGTGCTGCTCAGGTGCCCTCTGTGCCTTCCCCAGACCCCAGCACATGTTCAGCAGCCCAATCCCCACTCCACAGCTCCTACAGGGAACACAGAGAGCAGGGAGAAAGCCCTGGCTGAATTTCAATGAGTACAGTGTGACAGCACACTAGGGTAATTAATAGGGCTGAGGGGGAGCTAGGATTTGTGTATTTATCACTATTATTTCTTCATTATCTCCTAGGTATGATAGAAGCTGCAGAGGCAGCGAGTGCACACTCACCAAAACTCCAAGGCAGAATTTCCCTGCTTTGTAGTGTTGAATATTTCATGAGTTTCAAATGCCAATTATGAGTTACCTGCTGCCTGCTAAGAACAATAGGCAGCTCTGAAAGGACTTGCTCTCATTCTTCCAAGCTCTGCCACACGTTTAGTGATTCCTTTTTTACCTGAGAATCCAGAGGTTCAAGGGTGATGATGGAAACTCTCCCCCAGGCAAAAGTGGTCCTAAAAGACCAGCTTGAACTGCTGCTTTCTGTACCCTGACCTACAGGATATCAGCTTTTAGGGCTCTCAGCCTGTTCTTCTGTAGTCCTGAGCTGATGTGGAATGGGATTTTTCACATTTGCACTGTAGCACTGGATTATTATTAAAATACCACATTTATATAAAAATATATATAAATATGAGCTGGCAAAAATCCTTAAGAAACAAACGAATCTTTGGCTGTTTCACCTGCACTGTCTCTACTAAATCCATTCCCTTTGTATCTATGCCAAGTCCCTTGGAGCAGTATCTGACAAATATTGTTAAAAAGGAGATAATTTCCCTCAAAACCAGTTCTGCCTTTTCCTGACAGGTGCCTTCCCTGTACCCTCTTTGAATGTACTGTGCAGCCAATGATAGGCAAGACTTAGTGAAATATTCTAAAAATCTGCCTCTAAAGGTGCATTTGCTGGCATGGAGAGCACTCCAAATTCCATCCATGGCAGTGGTTTCATCCCATTAGACAGGCAGAATTCCCACCCCCTGCACATCGTTCTTAGAAGGCTCTCGAATAAAATATCATTACTTTGAAGTTCTCTCAACACAAAACTGTCGCTACATTTCGAGGACTCGAGAAATTCCTGAGTGTGGTTACCTGGAACTCCTGGAGCTTGGTTTTTAGAAGTGCTTAGGAGCCCAAACTCGGAGGCACAGGTATACAAGGAGGCAATTCCACGATTCTGGGAAGCTTCTTTAAATTCCTTTTTCTAGAGAGATGTAAAGGTGCCTGTGGTCCTGTAAAGGTGCCTGTGGTTCTGTAAAGGTGCCTGTGGTCCTGTAAAGGTGCCTGTGGTTCTGTAAAGGTGCCTGTGGTTCTGTAAAGGTGCCTGTGGTCCTGTAAAGGTGCCTGTGGTCCATAGGTGAGGATTACAGGTGTGATGTGTGGGCTGGGCAGTGCCAGCAGAGCCCTGGGCACAGGGATGTCTCCGTGCCCCTGGAACGCTGCAGCGTGTGCCAGCAGCCTGCCTCAGTCCCTGCTCCTCATCCCTTCTCTCCCACTGCCCCGGGGCTGCAGGAGGCTGTGCTGCTCCGTGCCCTGGGCTGTTCCTGCCCCCTGAGGCTGTGGGAGAAGCTGATCCCTGTCAGCAATCAGGGAGCACAGTCCCAGCAAGGCCAGGGAGTGCAGGGTGGCGTTTTCCCAGCACCCGGCAGAGCTTCTGAGGGAGGACAGCTTGATTCCTTGAGCGTGTCCTTTCCTGCTCTGTCATTCCCCGGGAACATCAGGGACTACGCTTAAGAAGCTGCATCAGTTTCAGATGTTGTGCAGCTCATTAATCAAAGCACATCCTTTTGGAAGGCAGCTGATTGCAGCTGAGGCACAGAAGTGCTTACACCTCAGCATCCCTAGTGCCTGGAGGAGGGAAGAAAAACGGGGAAAAGACCTTTAGTGCTCTCACTGGCTTAATTCACATTATCTAATCTACAGGAGCGTTGGAAAAATGAAGTTTATTTCCCCAGAAAAGCTCGCTCTATTAGAAATTGCGACGAAAATAATAATATTAAATGATATTTGCGTTGTAGAATATTTGGAATGAGTCACAGCCAGTCTGGCTGTGCCAGGAGGTGGGAGGAGAAGAGGAGCAGGTGAACACATGGGAGAAAGGATTCGGGAGAGAGGGAGGGGAGCAGACGAACAAAGATGAGGAAGCATGTGCTGCATGTGTGCTTGGTGAAGTCGCTGCCGTGGAGCTGAAGGAACATCCTGCTGCTTCACACGGCAGAATCACCGATGGCCAGGCACTCCTGCAGGGGACCGGGGGATATTTGCTGCGGAAAGCAGGAGCACAGAGCTGCGGTGGGGATTTCCTCCCCGCCTGCCCTGGGCATCCCTTGCCTGTGCTCAGCCTCCCTGCGCAGCTCCCGTGGTTCCTCCTCCTAGCAGGTGTGCTTTGAGATGGCTGAAACGACAGATATTCCAGAAAGCCTCAGATAGTGAATCTCTGCAAAGATACAGACCAAAATCTCTCACGCAGCCAGAGAGATTCTTAATTTAACTCTGCTGGTTTCAAAGGCTTGGCACTAGGGAACAATTTGAACCAGTTTGTCAATCTAAGAGCTTTTTAAACAGAATAAACAGCCATTCCCAGAGAAGCACAGGCAGGGCTGATAGCCACCTCTTTCCCTCCTTATCTCCAAAAAACCCTCTCAAATACCCGAATGTAGGGAAACACCGGATTCCAGCCGCTCCCCGCTGCCTCGGCCTCTGGTACAGCAGGTGCCGTGCGGCCAGGGCGAGGGCCCGGAGGATTCCCGGGTGGATTCCCGGGCGGGTTCCCGGGCGGATTCCCGGGCGGATTCCCGGAGGATTCCCGGGCAGGTTCCCGGGCGGGTTCCCGGGCGGATTCCCGGGCGGGTTCCCGGGAGGATTCCCGGGCAGGTTCCCGGGCGGGTTCCCGGGCGGAGCTGCTGTTTGCCGGGAGGCGCGGGCGGTGCTGACTCAGGTGCCCCCCGGCTGCGGGGATCCCCGGCACAGGAGAGCGCACACAGCCCGCACTGCCGGCCCAGCCCGGCCCGGCCCAGCCCAGCCTCCGCAGTCCAGCGGGGGAGCTCGTCCACATGCAGCCGCTTTTATTTTTTATTTTTTTTTTATGACTTCTCCACATCCAAGCGCGCAGGAGAGGAATAGTAGCGCTTAGCATGGTTAACGGGGAAGCGAGACAGCCCAGGGAAAGGGATCCTTCCAAACCTTGGGCGCTCTGCAGGCGGGTGCAAAGGCGTGTTCCCAGCAGGCAAACTTCTGCTGGCAAAGACAGGCACTCCCCGAGCCCCTGCTTGGCATGCAAGTGAGATTTTCAAGGTGAACCGCTGGCTTTCCTTGAGATTTGGCTTCGCCCCTTGCCACAAAACCCCCCGGTGCCTTCACAAGCAAACCTGCCCCCAGCCAGCAGCCACACCTCCAGGAGGAGCAGGGAGCGCCCGCATCCGCGAGAAAAAGGAATATTGTGGCTCCTGTTTATTTCTGTGCTCGTGTTTACGGCGCTGCTGTGTGCAGCTCGGCGGCGGCCCGGGGGCTGTGGCCGGTGAGGCGGGGCTGGCCGGAGCCCGGCGCTGCCCGGTGCCCGGTGCCCGGTGCCCGCGGTGCCCGCGGCAGCACAGCCCCGCTCTCCGGGCGTTGCCCCTTTAAGAAGCCCGGGTGCTGTCTCAGGTAGGCAGAGCCTGTGCGCTGGAGTCGCTCCTATGGCAACCCAATAGAATGGGATCGCTTCATGAATATTCCCAGGAGCAGGGGCTGCATGAGGAATAAGTGATGACAGTGATGTAAGCAAGCGGTGGCCGCTGCAGGTTGCAGTTCATTGTGTTATTGGCCGGCAGGTTGAGGAGTTGGAGGCAGCCGGGCTCGAGGTTCGCTTTCCGGATGATGTCTGCCCGCCGGGAGCCGCGGCACATTTGCATCTCGAAGCCAACATGGCAAGGCGGCTGCTGCCGCCGCTGCCGCCCTCCCTCGCCTTCCAGCCAGAAGTGTGTGCCTCTCCTCTAGACTTCTTGCCCAGTGCTCAGCATCTGAGCAGACAGGGATTGCAGTAACACTCAGCAAGGGGAGACAAGCAGCAAGTAGCCAAATCGGGACAACGGAGGAGAAGGGGGGGCTTTTTGCCTTCCCTCTTTTTGTTGTTTTTTTTTTTTTTTTCCCTTCCCTTCCCTTCTGGATGCAGAGGCTGTGTTTTGATGCAGAGCCTGTGGATGCCACAGCCCGGTAAGGAGATGACTCGCCAGTCTCTGCTCCCCTGTGCCCCTTGAGCCGGGGGCAGGGGCCTGGGGCAGTGCCGCTTCCCTCGCCGGGCAGAGCGGGGGGGGTCTCTCCTCTCCTCTCCCCGAGCAGCAGCAGCAGCAGCAGCGGCCATGGACAAGCTGCCCCCCTCCATGCGCAAGAGGCTCTACAGCCTGCCCCAGCAGATCGGACCCAAGGCGTCGATCATGGACGAGGAGGATGACAGCGACAAGGACACCCGCAGGAAAAGCATCAGGCTGAAGCCGCTGCCTTCGCCCTCTGCCGGGAGCACCCGGGCCCTCGGGGGGGACCCCGGCCGAGGGGGGGACCCCGGCCTGCTGGAGACGGAGGCCGGCGGCAAGGGCGCCAAGACCAGCACCAACGGGGACTGCCGCCGCTTCAAAGGGAGCCTGTCCTCGCTCGCCAGCCGCCACCTCCACGACGCGGCCGAGGAGAAGCGCCTGATCGGCGGCGAGGGGGAGCCGGCCTCCCCCGGCGAGGACAAGAGCCCCCCCGGCAGCGCGGAGCTGGAGCAGGGGCTGCCCGTGCCCCCGGCGCCCGCCTCCCCCCCGGAGCCCCAGCAGCCGCCGCCCCGGGCCTGCTCCTCCACCTCCATCAAAGTGGAAGGAGGCGGAGGGTGCGACCAGATCACCCCCGATGAGGAGCAGAGGCTGGGCCAGGCCGGCTTCATGCAGAGGCAGTTCGGGGCCATGCTCCAGCCGGGGGTCAACAAATTCTCCTTGAGGATGTTTGGCAGCCAGAAGGCCGTGGAGAGGGAGCAGGAAAGGGTTAAGTCCGCCGGGTTCTGGATCATCCATCCCTACAGCGACTTCAGGTACAACCCCCCCCTTCCCGGCCCACTCCAAACTAGCTGGCCTGTCCCTTCCCATCCCACCTCCTGCACAGGGCACCCACCCCGACAGAACTTTCCTGCTTCATTTCCTACTCAGGAGCTGGAGGACACATCCCAGATCTGTTCCACTCAAACAAGCTGCAGGTTTCATTTACATTTCACCTTTACATTTACATTTCCCCACACTACTAGTAATTTTAAATTGTTCTTAAACCAATTTTCTTTGGCTTTTTATAAGAGAAAGCTTCTCAAGTTCAGTGTAAATGGGGAAAAACGTTTCCACCTGATGCACAACTCGAGACTAAAAGCACGGTGCCTGACACTTCAGTAGTCCCACAGCTCCGTGTATGCTGTGCCTGATTGATGCTTCCCATTTTCACACCTCCAGGTCCTCTCCCTTCTCCTTCCCAAGAGTTAGGGAGGGATGTTGCTACTGTTGCTGCTCTGTGGGTGTCTTGCTGCAGCATGGCTTGTCAGGAATTGGGCTGTGCAGGGGATGGCAGCATTCATTAACCAGGTACTTAGCAGAGAAACAGCCTCTCTTTTGCATCTGTACATCCTCACCTGCAAAATTAGTTTGGATAGGGAATAGTTAACGCTGACTTTAGCAAAGTAATGGCTTGCTCTCACTCCACAGCACTATTTCCATGGGAGTTAATAAGGAAATTAACTTGGAAACCCTAGAGCCAGGTTTTGCAAAGTTCTGCCTAGCAGAGGGGCTGTGTTTGGGTATTTCTGAGCAAAGTATCGTCTGCTGCACAGGTGAATTGTCCTCTGCAATATGGATGTAAAGTACTGCAATCAATAATTAATTACTGAGTGCAATCAATGGCTGAGGTTTATTGCTTCAACTTTAATTACAACAGGCTTGCACCTCACATTTAAAAGCACACAGGAGAAGAATATTATTCAAACATATCTTTGTCACACTCCATGATTTTATGGAATTCTTGGGCAATTCAAGAAACCTTGCATGATTCCCAAAAATACAGTTAGCAAGGAAGGAGTTTCAGGGTGGATTTGGGCTCCCAAAGCCAGGAATGACAGAACCCTTGACACCAGCCATGAGGGATGTAGCAAGCAGCCCACACGCTGAGCAGATTCAGCACTGGCACTGACCAGATTCCTTGATATTTGCTTGGATTAACAAATGTTATTAGAAGGCTCTGTGAGTTGGAAGACTGCACTGTCATTTAAATTCAGTGCATTCAAGTGTCCCAAGCACACAGCTGACTGAGCTTAGGAGGCTTTCCAGTAGCTCCAGCATGATACAGAGTCCTTGCTAGCACAGCCTCACCCAGTCCCACACTGGAACCAGTACCAAACTGCCTGCCAGCTGACACTGTTCCACAAACACTGAAGTGGGAGAATGATCAGCTTTCAAAAGAACAAAGCCAGTTTCCTCCTCTTGGCTATATTTGCAGTTCTTGCCACCAGTCTGGAGTTAAAACCTGACTGCTGCTTTCCTGGGTTATTCTAGCCAGGTGTTCTCTGTGTGTCGCACCCCTAAGGAATTTGGGATTTAGTCTCTGGATTGTATCTGGATTAATGCAAAAGCAGTGTTCAGTTCTGTCCTATGTCTGTTCCTTCTGTCTCTCTGTAGAGGGTTTATTCCCTTCCACACCTATGTTTTCAGCATAGAACCAGCCTGGCAAACTTCAGTAGCAGGAGCTGAGGTAACCACCTTGCCCAAGGTGAGATGGTCCAAAGGGTTGGGTTTTTAAGGTTCCTACAGAACCAGTGCTTATTCCTTAAAATGGTGAGGTCACTTTTTATTCCTGAGGCACTTGGCTATGGGGTTACTCCTAGCCTTGCCCTCAGGAATGCAATCTGCTGGCAAGCCTTGACTCCCCAGGGCAGGCGATGCCACGGAGCCGCTGGCACCGGGCTGTGCTGTGCCTGCAGCGCTCTGTGGGTGCACGGCTGACCCGTGTGGTAATAACAACATCTGAGCAGGGAAGGCCCAGGGAGCTGCCTGTCTGTACCCTGGGGCACATCCCAGGTGGGCTGGAAGGGCTGGAGCAGCCCAGCAGCACGGTGTCCCTGCTGTCAGCCAGCAGCCTGGGCAGCGAGGAGTGTGTGCAGCCATGTGACGAGGCCAGGAGGAGCTGGATGCACCACTGCCCGGGCACTGGGGATCTTTGCAGGGAGGCTTTGCTCACCCCTCTTTCTAGGTCACTGGCAGCACATCTGTTTGGATGTGAATGCTGCTTGGAGAAAAGGCTATGGACAATGAAAATGACCTATGGACAATGGCTGCCTTGAAGGAGAAGAGTGGGAGCCTTCCCACCTTCTCCTTGGGCTTTGTGGTCCTTCTTTCCCTCTACTAAAGCATCCCTCTTGGAAACAACTCCCATGAACAAGGCTAGCAGTTTTTGACCTCTGGAATGCAGCAGATTGCACCAAAGAGCAGATCTTACCAAAGTCTTTGCAGGAGCTGTATCCTCGCCCCAGAGGAGCGTGGTCTGTGCTGTGGGAATTACGCAGTGCAATTCCTGACTGCTCTGGGTGCAGATCCTGGAGTGTGAGGCTCTTGCAGGCTCCCTCACCCTGCACTTTGCTGGCACCAAAGCTGTGCAGCAGCGTTTGCTGTTCAACTTCCAAGTTTATAAAGATTTAGGCACCAAAGCTGTGCAGCAGCGTTTGCTGTTCACGTTTCAGGTTTATCAAGACTCAGACCCCCAGCTTGCTCTCCGTGTGGTTGGAGGAAGCTGCTGTGTGAGCAAGGAGCCTCTCCAGGCGTTCCAGTGGGGCTCCAGCCCTCGTGACTGTGGCTCAGAGCAGCTGGAGCTGGGAAGTTTTGCATGGAACACTCGAGTCACTGCTGTGCAATGACATTGCTGTGGTTCCCTGACTCCGCTTCTCCTTCGCGCTCTGCGAGAGGAGCTCCCGATTTAGAATAGAACAGAGCCTTTCATCATTGTCTCATTAAATTATCATTTTAGCATCTAACATGGCTAATTCCAGTGGCAAATCTATGACCCTCCAAGAGTAAAACAAATTAATATAGATTCAGGCTCTGTTGATCTCTGCTTTTAGTCCATTGTGAGGGGAAAAGACATCAAATGACCTTTATAAAAATCAAGCTCAGTGCCCCTGAGTACTCCTGACTAATGCAGTGGGCTGGCTCTAGAAGCACTTAAGCGGTGTCTTAGCAATTTCTGATGAAAATTAAGAATACTGGCTCCTATTCTGAGGTGCAGATGTCGTGCTGGCAGCTGGAATTTATTTGCATCTTGTGGCTGATCACACATCAGTGCAGAGCCACACCGTATTTCCTAGATCAAGATTTATCTGTGACTTTGAAAGCTTTTCCACTGGGTAGACAGAATTGTATTTTATTGCTTAGAGGAAGCATTGATCCAGTACAATTGGTTTAATAAAAAAATTCCAGACAAACAATGATCTGTCTAGTTTGTAGCTGACTGAAGCATATGGGTTGTAGCTGCTGCCCAGAATTGCTTGCAAAAAAAAAGTGTAGCGTGCTGCTTTTAGAAAGACCTGAGAACAGATACACTATCTGAGGGCCCAAAATAGTCCAAACAGTGGATGTAAATAGAACTGCACATTATTCACTGTCCAAGTAATCTATTAACTTCCTCACAGTGAAGAGAAGCTGCTGTCTCTTTGAAAACAACGGAAAACATTCCACTCAGCAACTGACCCAACTACAGAGTTTAGACTTTTTCTTTTACTCGTAATACCTGTGTGCAAACAGATCCTTTCTTCCATTTGCTTCCTCTGCAAGAGCTCCCTGGCTGCTGGGAGCCTGGGGAGGTTTCTGTGGCACCACCAACCAGGAGCTCAGGTGTGAGGTGTAAGGTAGGGGAAGAACAAAATCATTGCTTCCCTTCGTGCTGCAGCGTCCCTCAGCCTCCCTTCTCGGGGGGAAGCAGTGGATTTACTAATCGTGGTCCTCACAGCTGAACCAGGAGCACTGTGGGATTGAGCAGAAATGGGAGGGATGTGTGTTTAGCTTTCCCACTCTCCTGGGCAGACCTGATTTCCAGTGCCTCTCCAAGTGCTGCTCTGTCCGTGGTGACTGTCTCCTCTGGGAGGCTTTTCCCTGTGTTTCAGAAGGGTGAACAATTTGTGGAGTGTCCAGCAGTGCTCCCTTAGGTGGGTGCTGCTCCCTGCTCTCAGGCAGTGATGCCCTTTTCTCTCTCTCCTGCCCAAAATGCTGCTCCTTGTGCCAGCTCCATTCNCAGGACCTGTGCCTGGTGTTGGAATCCTGCAGGAAGTGCCAATGAGCCAGGTTTGGAGGTGGCAGCTCCCAGGCTTCCCTTCCCTTCCCTTCCCTTCCCTTCCCTTCCCTTCCCTTCCCTTCNCCATGAACAAGGCTAGCAGTTTTTGACCTCTGGAATGCAGCAGATTGCACCAAAGAGCAGATCTTACCAAAATCTTTGCAGGAGCTGTATCCTCGCCCCAGAGGAGCGTGGTCTGTGCTGTGGGAATTACGCAGTGCAATTCCTGACTGCTCTGGGTGCAGATCCTGGAGTGTGAGGCTCTTGCAGGCTCCCTCACCCTGCACTTTGCTGGCACCAAAGCTGTGCAGCAGCGTTTGCTGTTCAACTTCCAAGTTTATAAAGATTTAGGCACCAAAGCTGTGCAGCAGCGTTTGCTGTTCACGTTTCAGGTTTATCAAGACTCAGACCCCCAGCTTGCTCTCCGTGTGGTTGGAGGAAGCTGCTGTGTGAGCAAGGAGCCTCTCCAGGCGTTCCAGTGGGGCTCCAGCCCTCGTGACTGTGGCTCAGAGCAGCTGGAGCTGGGAAGTTTTGCATGGAACACTCGAGTCACTGCTGTGCAATGACATTGCTGTGGTTCCCTGACTCCGCTTCTCCTTCGCGCTCTGCGAGAGGAGCTCCCGATTTAGAATAGAACAGAGCCTTTCATCATTGTCTCATTAAATTATCATTTTAGCATCTAACATGGCTAATTCCAGTGGCAAATCTATGACCCTCCAAGAGTAAAACAAATTAATATAGATTCAGGCTCTGTTGATCTCTGCTTTTAGTCCATTGTGAGGGGAAAAGACATCAAATGACCTTTATAAAAATCAAGCTCAGTGCCCCTGAGTACTCCTGACTAATGCAGTGGGCTGGCTCTAGAAGCACTTAAGCGGTGTCTTAGCAATTTCTGATGAAAATTAAGAATACTGGCTCCTATTCTGAGGTGCAGATGTCGTGCTGGCAGCTGGAATTTATTTGCATCTTGTGGCTGATCACACATCAGTGCAGAGCCACACCGTATTTCCTAGATCAAGATTTATCTGTGACTTTGAAAGCTTTTCCACTGGGTAGACAGAATTGTGTTTTATTGCTTAGAGGAAGCATTGATCCAGTACAATTGGTTTAATAAAAAAATTCCAGACAAACAATGATCTGTCTAGTTTGTAGCTGACTGAAGCATATGGGTTGTAGCTGCTGCCCAGAATTGCTTGCAAAAAAAAAGTGTAGCGTGCTGCTTTTAGAAAGACCTGAGAACAGATACACTATCTGAGGGCCCAAAATAGTCCAAACAGTGGATGTAAATAGAACTGCACATTATTCACTGTCCAAGTAATCTATTAACTTCCTCACAGTGAAGAGAAGCTGCTGTCTCTTTGAAAACAACGGAAAACATTCCACTCAGCAACTGACCCAACTACAGAGTTTAGACTTTTTCTTTTACTCGTAATACCTGTGTGCAAACAGATCCTTTCTTCCATTTGCTTCCTCTGCAAGAGCTCCCTGGCTGCTGGGAGCCTGGGGAGGTTTCTGTGGCACCACCAACCAGGAGCTCAGGTGTGAGGTGTAAGGTAGGGGAAGAACAAAATCACTGCTTCCCTTCGTGCTGCAGCGTCCCTCAGCCTCCCTTCTCGGGGGGAAGCAGTGGGATTTACTAATCGTGGTCCTCACAGCTGAACCAGGAGCACTGTGGGATTGAGCAGAAATGGGAGGGATGTGTGTTTAGCTTTCCCACTCTCCTGGGCAGACCTGATTTCCAGTGCCTCTCCAAGTGCTGCTCTGTCCGTGGTGACTGTCTCCTCTGGGAGGCTTTTCCCTGTGTTTCAGAAGGGTGAACAATTTGTGGAGTGTCCAGCAGTGCTCCCTTAGGTGGGTGCTGCTCCCTGCTCTCAGGCAGTGATGCCCTTTTCTCTCTCTCCTGCCCAAAATGCTGCTCCTTGTGCCAGCTCCATTCATGCCCACACTCAAACCCTGATCCCACAACTCATCCCTTGCTCCAAGTGCCCAGTGTGCAGCTGGAATTCTGGCTCAGGGAAAGGACAGGGAACAGTGGCATTGGTGGCAGGACCTGTGCCTGGTGTTGGAATCCTGCAGGAAGTGCCAATGAGCCAGGTTTGGAGGTGGCAGCTCCCAGGCTTCCCTTCCCTTCCCTTCCCTTCCCTTCCCTTCCCTTCCCTTCCCTTC